>VYZR01011657.1:0-25169 GCA_013400675.1 Oxylabes madagascariensis | reverse complement strand
GTTTGTTTGTTTGTTTGTGGGGGCTTGTTTTGTTTTTTGAGAAAGATGATTGCTTTTTCCCCAACCAAGCAGTGAGTGGCTCATGAGAGGGAGAGGAGCCCAGACACCTGGAGGCCTGGCTTTGGGAAAACCCATGAGCCTCATAACACACAGACTTGGGGGAAAAAACAAGCTTTGCAGACAGGCTGTGATTTGGTGGCTTTCTGAGCTGTGTGTGGGTCACTGAGGGTGAAACCCAGGAGAGGGCTGAACTCCCAACTGCTCATGGAGTTCTCCCCTTTCTCTTGCTGTTCTCTTGCTTTTGCCCCAGTGCCACGCTCCATCTCCGTGCCCTCCTCCATCTCCTGCACAGCACATGCCATCTGCTGTGGTGATTATGTCAGGAGCTTGGCAGCTGTCTTCTCACTTAATTGTCCACATTTCTCAACACGTGCTTCCTGCAGCAGATTGGAATCAGGGCTCTGCAGGCTGGTCTGGGGTGTCTGTGCTGGACAGAGGGTCCCCACACGAGGTGCAGAGTGGGGACTCTTCACTGGCTCTCTGGCTGGCAATCAGACTCCTGCCCCTGTGACTCGAGTTTGGCCCTGGATGTGCTTTTCAGTGTCTGTTTTTTATCTGCAGGACTGCCTGGCTTGGCTCCTGTGTTGGCTGTGGAGTCAGGCCCTCCCTCCGGAGGGTAATTTGGAGCAGGGGCTTGGATCAGCTGCTCTGAATCTGTTTTTCCTTTCGACTCCACAGGGAGCTGACACAAAGGAGCTGCCATGTGAGGTTTTCCATGTTGGGAAGTGTGAATACCCCAAGCTCTGACTGCTGCTGTTCTGGGAGCCATGGCTTTCCTCCTGGGACTGTGTAGGACCCTGGCACGAGCAGTGTGAAATAGTTTATGGATAGGTGCTAAAACCTTTAGTAATGAGTGGGTGATGTGTATATATCCAGCATTCATCTCTCTCTGCAGAGATACAGATTCTCTGCCTTCAAATTTTTTAATCTATTCTTCAGAATAAAACTTCCAACTCCTTGCCTTGTTTTGTGGTCAAAAGGGATTGTTGATTCTGCATCAAAGTGACCTGAGAGGACTTCAGGCACAGCCAGCACTTGGCACTCATCCATGAAGGGTTGCAGCTGTTCAGCCAGTCCTGAGTTTGTCTTTTACCTGCAGGAGGGCTTTGCCATGTCCTGCAAGCTCAAAATCTCAAAGCTCTTCTGAGTATTCCTGTAAACACTGCGCTTTTCTCAAGTGTGAGGAAAGTGTGGTCATTTTTAAAGAAGCACCTGGCTGCACACCAAAGCCCTGCACTCCTTGTGTGGCATTTCACTCTGTAACCCCCTCAACTGGTTTAAAGTATTTACCCAGCAAAGACAAGGGAGCAAAACAAAAAGCCTCTCGAGGTGAAGTTGATAAGAAATTGCAGGGGAGGTGTTTACAAGAAGCTGCAGTCAGCACTGTGAGGTCAGCTCGGCTGGGTAGGCTGACCTGGGGCTGACAGGAGATGCAGAAGCATCAGATGTGAAGAGTGTGGAAGGAAATCAGGCAAAAATGGTACAGGATCTTGTCAGACATGTTAAAAGCTAGGAACAGAGGACGGTCTGTTGGGTTTTGAAACTCACTTTGGGGTTATGAAGTTCATATTTTTCAGTTGCTTGTGTTGATTCCTGTGCTGGGAAGAGCCTGGCAGAACATTTAGTGCTGCCTTGTTTACCTTGTTCCTCTGGAGTTACAGGGTTCATCTCCCAAACCCAAAACTTGAGGGTTCTTTTCTGAGTGAAGAAACCACTAGCAAAATGTTCTTGGGTCTGCAGCCTGCATCCAAACTGTGCTACAGGATGGTGAAATAGATTTGTTGCAGGGCTGCCTCAGGAGTGGTTCTCACCACAGCAGCCTGCCTGGGAAATGTTTACATTAGATAACAGGAGGAAATTCTTCCCTGTGAGGCTGGGGAGGCCCTGGCACAGAAAAGCTGTGGCTGCTCCATGCCTGGAAGTGTTCAAGGCCAGGCTGGACGGGGCTTGGAGCAACCTGGGATAGTGCAAAGTTCTTTAAGGTCCCTTCCAAACCAAACCATGGTTTCCATGATTCTATGAAGGAATATCAAGCCAATGTGCTTTGATCTGTGCTAGCATTTTTGGGGAGTGGGGATCTCAGAAACTAAGTTTTCCATTGATTTAATACAACCTCCATCTGACAGCATGTCCCACACTCTCAGAGTGAACAGAGATCTCTGCAACTTTTCCCTTTAGGACAGCGAACTCCTGACATTCAACATCTCCCGGCACCAATCCTGGTGGAGTGAAAATGGCCCTGGCTGTGTGAGGAAGGAGGCCTCAATGTCTGGCATCAAGGGGCTGGATAACCATTCCTACATCTCAGTCATCGGCTGTGCCCTGGAGTACCGGTACATCGAGGTCATGCACAGCTCCTTCCAGATCCTCATCGCGGTGAGTGCCTCCCTGGGGGGAGCAGTTCCTCAGGAGATGCTGTTTCGTTTTGGGTTTTTTTGCAGGCTTTTGGTATTGCCTGACTGTAAAAGCCTCTGTAAATGTGTTTTGTTTGATTGTTCTCCTGTTTTCTCTTACAAAAATCACTGCTTGAAACAGTTGGAAATGGGTGTCAGCCCCCTGATGCCTGAAGTAATGCATCTGTGCAACCATGCAGTAACAAAGGGTTCTGAATCCCTGTTGGGGTGTGGCAATTCATGTTTTGACAAGGACAGAGACCCTTCTGGAGGAGGGTCAAAAGAAAAAGTTTTGACAGGACGAGAGGAAATGGCATCACATTGTAGCGGGGAGGTTTAGTTTGGATACCGGGGACAATTCCTGCACAGAAAGGGTTGTAAAGCACTGGAACACACTGCTCAGGGAAGTGGTGGAACCATCATACCTGAAAGTCTTCAAAAAATGTGTGGATACAGCACTTGAGGGCATGCGTTAGTGATGAATGTGGTGGCGATGCTGGGTTGGTGATTGACTTGATCTTAAAAGGCTTCTTCCAACTTTAATTCTGTGTTTCTATGAAGGATTGCTCTTACTCCCCATGATTCCGTGATGGGTGGTGGAGCACATTTGTTGTGAAGAATCTCCAGAAAATGCAATCAAATTTTAGGGGGCAGTAAGCAGCATGTTTTCCTGCTGCTGATACCCAAGATACATTCACTAGATGTTTTCATCCACTCTTTCCTCATCGATCTTCTCAGGCCTTTGAAAGTACTCTGCAAAAATGCGGTGTCCTCAATGTTCACTGTTAATTGTTTCACACTTTTGTGTGAAATTAACTGAAACAAAAAGTCCATTGTGCCACTCACTTCTGTGGTGCTCTTGCATTTTGTAGCCCACATCTCTAATCTGCTTTGGGTTGTTACTTGGGGGTTAATGGCTTTAGTTACAAACGTGAACTGGGGAACCATTCACGTTTTGGCTTGAAAAAGGAAGGCAACTTGCCCTGCTTAAATGCTGATGGATAACAAACAGAGATTTTTCAAGTTTCTGGAGTGCCACGTACTTCTCTGCACGTTTTTGGTGCAGCTTTCTGCTGTCCTGATCCTGCATTTCCCATTAGCTGGGATGGTCTGTGTGACCCAGTGACCTGCAGGGAGGGGGGAAGGCTCAGGCCCCTTCCTTGCCGTGTCACAGAGAAGAGGCAGAGCCAGGAGCTCCTGTTGCCTGGGTTGGACGGGCTCCCTGGCACGTGTGCTGGCTGTTAATATTCCCTCAGTTCTCCTTGGGGGCAAACGATCTGCACGGATCTGTCTGCGAGCTGCTGCTGTGCCTGCGTGGGGGAAAGGCAAACCTGTGTGTCCAGGAGGAAACAGCCTGGTGTCTTTTAGAGAGGGCTTTTAGGTGGAATGGGATTGGTGCTGTACCTGATTTTGGTGAAACAAGGGCAGACTTTGCAGTCATAATACCCCTTTTTAAAGCACAGAGGTTTTTCACTCTTAGTGTCCTTCCTGGTCTCCTGTGCCCTGGGCTAGAGCTTGAGCCAACAAATGGTCCTGAGTTTGTTTGGAGTAGATCTTCATTTTTTGGCAGCTTACTGACTTAGGCACGTGGCCCTGGGCTAAGTAATCACCCTGATAGATAGGACTCTGTCTCTGGCAGTGGCTTTTCCTTTGCTTCTTCCCAAAGGCACATGACAATATTCTCTATGCATCTGCAGAACACCACTAAGGGCCAGATGGGGAAACAGGAGGGAAATATAAGACAAAATAGGATTTAGGGAAATGCTTTCTCTCTCCTTCTCCCTGAGATTTAAGGTGCAATAAATTTTTGAGACCTAAACCCTGGAAATGGGATTAAAATACTTGTAGGCAAGAAACGCATATGGGCTGAGCTATGCAGTGAACTAAATTTCTACTTGTCCTGTAATAAAAGCAGAGTATTGAAGCCCCAGGTCTGTAGCTGCTGCTGGCTCTGAAATGCTCACGTAATTTTGTCAGGTAGTAGAAGAAATTGAGCTTTTCCCCTCTTCTTTGAGGTCAGGCAAAAATCAAGTCTTCTTTCTCCCTCAGACCTTGCCTGAAAGCAGTCAGCCAGTTCTCTCCCTTTTTTCTCTCTGAGGGTCAAACTCTTTGATCCCTGCCAGCATCTTTTTCTGTTCTCTTTATCTCACTTTGAGGCAGGTTTTATTACGGGCAGCTGTCCCCAGAGTGCTGGCAGGTACAGTGCTGCAGACAGGCAGGGACACAGATCAATAGCACAAAAACACAAGCAGCAACTTGAAGGCTCAGGGGATGCAGCAAGAGACATGACCTAGTTCCCTCCTTGTTTGAGACCAGAATAGTCAGTTCCCTGTTAGGAAGGGCAAGGGAGAGGCAAAACTGTGCTTTCAGTAGTTTGGTTTTGCTTTGTCTGATGGTTTTTAGAAGTTGTGGGGTGAGGGGGTGTGTTCTGCTTGGTTTGGTTTTCTCCCCAGATACATGACTGTGAAATCCATGCTGTTTGAATATGCAGTGCCCAACTGTGGGCACTTTATTTTTCTGGAAGTTCCAATTCCTTGAGACTACTGAGGGACTGTACTGCAGTATTGTGTACTTGGGGCAAGGCTCTCCCTGAATCCAGTCTTGCATGCCAAAGGAGAGGGAAAGCAAACCTGGACCCATATGGTGAGCGCAGTGTTGGCTGTCAGCTTGACTCCTGCTGATTATATCATCCTGCTCCTGGGCATACTTTTGAGGATACATAAGGTCTCAGTCTGCTTTTGCTCAGAGCTTGTCTGTACTCCTTGAAGGCAAAAGCAATTCCTTTAATCTGGAACGCAATCAAACTTGGGCCTATTAGTCACCACACATGATACAAGTTGCTGTAGGGCCCAGTATGAAAATCTTTCTTTCTCAATGCTTTGGCACAAAACACATGGGAGGTAAAAGCTCATTGTGGCAACATCAAAAAGTCTGTCCTGGTGTAGAAAAGAATTGTAAAGATAATCCTACCAATCCAGGTAGGAAATGCAGCAGCCACTCCTTTGTCAAAAACAGAATCTGCTTTGCTTTTGCCTTAGCAAGGATTCATCTTGCACGTCCCCAGCTCGCCAGGCAGCAGGGAGAGGGGCGATTCCCAGCTCTGAAGTACCTGGCATAGCTCTGGGCTCTCCATATGGTACTTCTGGGAGTGGGGAGGGTTGGGCTTTTCCTGAGGCTCCGCTGAATGGGGCAGAAATTGGAAATGTCTTCCCAGCCGCCAGGACTCGCTGCCTGCCTGTCTGTTGTTTTCACTCAGACTGACAGGTTGGAAGGTTCCCAGGGAGGCAGCAAGGCAAGCCTTGACAGCAGATGTTATGTGAGAAGCAGCGTACAAGAGATGCCCTGCTCTCTTGGCAGAAGGTAGATTTTCAGTGGTTGTAATTGCATGCAAAGAGTAAAGAAGGTCGAGGAATTAAAGGATTTTGATTGCCTCTCTCTGGCTATCTGGTCACAATAGCTCTTTCACCAGCTGGATTCTTGCTTTGTCACAGCAGACTTCCCTTCATTTCCCCCTCTTGCACTGATGTCAGTGTGCACCTTTCATTAGCTCTGATTAGAAGTGAAACCTAGGCTGCATCTCCCCTGAAAGAAGAGACTTTGCACCTATTCTCTGTGGTGGGAAAAGCAATGGCAAGTTTGTCTTTTGAGTGAAGATTTGGAGAATCTTCACTAGGTCAGAGGTAGACTGAAGCTAAGATCTTACACGAGTAACAGTAACACCTCCTAAGATTAGCCTTCCCATTCTTTGTGTATTTTGCACACTTGCAGCCAGCTGGTCCCTTTCTCCACGTTTTTCTCTAATTTACTCCTTCTGGCTCCAGCACCTTCCTTCAACGCCGCTGTTTTATGAACAGTTTTCATCTCTATTAAAAAGTTAACTTCAGAGGACTGAGGGGCAGGGGGATGCTCAGACATATGTTTCCCTCACTCCCTTGGGGCACATTTGTCTTTTCCTGTCTTTCCCACTCTGGTTGCCTGCAGAGTGCTTGGGGCACCCCGGCTCCATCCTCTCCTGTGGGGCAGCGTGTGCGTTCCCAGGCTGACAGAACACACCTGCCCTCAACATGTGTTCCTAATAAAAAGCTTAATCGGATCCTTCTGCAGCCTGGAGAAAGCTGGTACTGCACATGCAGAACAAGCAGAGAAACAGCAGCAGGGGCTAAAGCCCTAGAACATTCTTTGGGGAATTACAGCCGTGGCTTAGTGTCATTTTACATCGCTGACGTTTTCCCTCCTCTTTCACCTGCCCGAGGTAATTTGCAAAGATCCGAGAATTACTGGTATTTCCCTGGGATACAGAGCTTAAACCCCTCCTTTGTATTGAAATCAGCAAGAACCAGGGTGAAATTATTCCGAATTGTTGATTTCTGTGAAGCTTCCTGTTCTGTGTTAATTGCTGATAAACTGGGTGATGTTTGGGGGCTGGACACAGCATTATCAAAGATGGAATCAGAAGGGAATTTGGGGTGCTTCTTGGAGTCTGCTCATTCCACATCCAGCAGACTCTTCCAGGGGAAAAACTGGACAATAGGAGCAGCATTTCTCCTCCTTAGCTCTGTTTCATTCATAATTTATTCCAAAGGTGAGACATGGGGATTCCTGTGAGTTCAGGTAACCCTTGAGATTATTTAAATTCAGATTATTTAATTACAGATGAATCCTTTAGAGTATTTAGTTACAGTTTAGGTCAGCACATAAAAAAATGGAATTCATATTTATGTTGTACATCTCTTCCCCCCTTGTCACTGAAACTCTCCTGTTCTGGCCAGATCACAAGACAAAACCTCTTTGAGTAAAAAGTTCTATTAATTAAACAAGGGGTTTTTTATTGCTGACACACATCTGAAGAAGGAATGGATTATAAAGTCAATAAAAAGTAAATTTAAACTCTAAGTAGATGATTTTGAAACAAAGCCAGGAGATGGAAGGAATCAAAAAAGAAAACCCTCCACTCCAATGGAGCTGGAATTAGAGATTTAGGGAAGCTCACTTAATTCACTAGTTTTTGATTGGTTGGTTTGTTTTTCTGAATGCAAGAAGTCACCTTAGCCATAAAGTGAAAAATGTATGGGGTGAGCAGAATGATGGTTGAGGGTTATGGGGCATTAATTCCTGTGCAAAACAAACTTCCCAAGTCAATCACATTGCTCGATGCTTCTGAAGCGTGAAAAATGTCCCGGGCTTTATCAGGTTTGCTGTGACAGTACAGCTGATAATTGCTCCTGACTCTGCCCATAAACTGGGCAGGTAAATCATTTTCATTGTTAATTCTATCAGGAGTTTCCTGACACAGGTACCAGATAAGATTTCTGCCTATGTGTTATGGAGCATAGAGCAGCGAGTGGATTTAGGGCTGCCACTTGGCATGGCTGTTAACCCAAAGTTCCCACCCTGAGAGGCGATGGGAAATCTGGGGAGGGAGAAAACCGTCCTAGAGTTCCCTTGGAATCAGGGTGTGTGTTCAGGATGCATCTTCCCTGCCTGGACATTCGTGTGTGTGTAAATTGTGTGATTTGCCCTGATGTAAGAGGCTGGGTCTGGCAAGTATAAAAACGCTCGAGCGAGTGCGGAGGATGTGTCAGCACACTCCGAATTTGTTACTTGGGTTCAAATGCCTTTGTACTGGAGATCAGGGTGTGCAGGAGGGTGGCTGGGCATTTCTTGGAGTGCTGGGACGTACGGGAAGCACTCTTGTTTTCCCAAAAGCATCTGGGTCAGGCCCCGCAGCCCCGGGATGAGCGGGCGGGTCCCGGCTCCGGGGAGCGGCCGCGGGGCTTCAGCACCACGGCCAGAGCCCGGGCCCGGAGTGCGGCAGTCCTTGGGCTGGGAAAGCTGTCCGGGACCATGGAGCTCCCCCAGACCGCCCAGCCCACCGCTAAACCTGGCCCCAGGTGCCACATCTACTTGTCTTTTAAATCCCTCCAGGGATGGTGACTCCACCACTGCCCTGGGCAGCCTGTGCCAGGGCTGGATAACCCTTTTAATTATGAAATATTCCCCAATATCCAAACGAAACCGCCCCTGGCACAACTTGAGGCGATTTCCCATTGTCTGCTTGTTTCTTGGGAGAAGAGAGTGACCCTTACCTGGCTACAATCTCCTTCCAGGGAGTCACTGGGAGCTTTAAGGTCCTTCCTCAGCCTCCTTTTCTCCCGAGCCCCCTCAGCCATTCCTCATCAAACTTGTGCTCCAGACCCCTCCCCAGCTTTGTTGCTCTGACATGCCCAAAAACTGCCCCAAACTTCAGGGGAAAAAAAACCGAAACCCTCCTCGACAATTTCCAGGTTTTATTGTATTACAGTACAAGCAATAGGAGAGAGGAAAAATCTCTGATATTCTGTTTGGTTTTGATTTGTCTGCCTTAAGCAGTAATAGTTCTACTCTGAGACCATTCTAAAAGGCAGCAGGTACAATTAGATTGGCCATTGCCTGTGGCCAGAGGACTCATGTTTCGCTGTAGCTCACAGGAGCTTAGCCTGAAGCAGCCTTGGTTTCAGAAATGCCCAGCAGAGGAATGAGGGAGTCCCCAGAGCTTCCCTTCCTCCACTGATTCTGGGATGTGCTCCCAGAAGGCTCACCCAAGAGGAAAGGAGCGAGATGCCTTCTCTTTCAGATGATTATAGAGAAATCTTCAAGGAAAGGCAGAGTTTAGTGATGCCACAAAAACATTCCGTTTCCTCCCAACAAGGCGTGTTTTGTCAGGGAGGGCTGGAGAAACCACAAATGTTGTATAACTCTCCAGCAGAAATCTCATTATCTTGCCTTTTGTTTTGGGGTGTGATGTATTTTTCTGTCATATTAAAAATGAATGGACTCTACTTTTCAAACCCTCCCATGCATCATTCTGTCTCCGCCTGGAGTGAGTCACTGTGTGTTACAGCCTGACTCTTGTTCCCAGGAATTGAGTTCACAGTGGAAAACAATTATGCCTCACAATAACTTTACTAATGCAGTTACTGTCAGCCGAGATCTCGCTAAGTGGGGTGTTATGTAAAGATGTAAAATGAAGGATGGAGAGGATATTTGATTAACAGGAAGAAGGCAAAGCAAAATAAGACCCTGCTGCATCTGGGATGCTTAACTCCCATAGTACCAAGAGTTTGTTTCTCTGTTTAGGCTGAGGAGCACCTTGATAGTGAGCCTGAGATGCTTTAGAGCTGCTAGAAACTACCGAGTTACTAAAGATTTTGGTGTTTCTGAGCATTTCTGCCAGTACGGCACCATTCTTATGGTTAACTAATTTTCTGTCTCATCTGCATAAAAACTACTCTCCTCTAATTGGTGATTTGCCCCATGTGACAGGAGTGCTGAGCTGATGAGTTCTTGTCATTGAAACTGTGTCTCCTGTACATTGTTGTCTGTCCCACAAGGCTCTCTCCTGTATCTCCATCATTTCCTACAGAGAGTTAATTTTGCACAGTAATTGCAGTTTCAGCAAAGCCAATCCACTTCCTTGCCAATCATTCAAGCAACTGAAGGTGCTGCTCTGAAGGTGAGGGTGGGTCTTGCAAGTTTTCCTTCTCGAGCTTTGGGTGTGCTCCGTCAGTGCCTTCCCTGACACCCAGACCTGCCCCCCTGCCTGCAGCAGACATGACTTGGCTCCACAGTTACAGAAATGCTGCCAAGCTGAGTGTAAATAGTGCCTGTTGAAGTTGTGCCCAGTGGGTTCTGACCAGGCTCACACTGGCTGATGCTAAAATGATTTATTCTCTCTCTTTTCCAGCTGGTGGGCTTTGTGTACGCCTGTTACGTGGTTAGTGTTTTTACAGAAGAAGAGGACAGCTGTAAGTATTTATCAACAGATCCCTTGGCAAAGGTTTTAGGAAATTTTATTTCTCTCTCAGATGTTTGTCTGTCAGGACTCAACTGCCACCAGACTTCTTTCCATCTCTCCCTCTGTGTGTTGTGGCACTAACTACCCTTCAAGGTTCAGCTGTTTTTACTGTGAGGGTTTTTTTCCCCGTGTCACTCCGTGTTAGATGCTGTAATTCTGCCACACTTAGGGCACAAAAAGAGCTTCGTTTTGGCTTCTCAGCTGGACTTAGCTTTAGAGAAACTCTGCGTCTGCTTCTGTTCTCAAGCTGATATAGCCTGAGAATAATGGTTCTGAAATATTACTGCTGCGATTAAAAGCACCTACAACAAAGCTTTCAGCCCAGGGCTCAAGTGGGAGACCTGCTGAGTCTCATGTGCCACAAGCTGAGGATGAAGCAGATCATGAGAGTTCTTGCCAAGAACCAATCTGACCACTTAATTTAAGAGCAGAGGAAGTGCTGTGTTTGAATTACGAGGGGGAAGGAGCCAGCTCCCTTGTGTCGGGTACACAAATCTCTTCAGTGACTGTGACACGTGTCAGGGTAAAGACTCACAGGTCTGTGGGGCCTCTGCAGGTATCCACCTGCTCCTGGATTGTTTTGTCCCTCTAAAATGCCCTTTGAGACCAATAATTTTACAAACAGAAAAATGGAGGCATAGAGTTAAAGTAAATGCAAAGTTAGATTTGTTTGGCAACGTGTTGGGTCTAGGCCAGTTTACTCCAGCAGAGGATCTCATCCCAAGGTTTTACATCCAAGTGTCAATTCTTTTAAAGCATTGATTAGGTTTGTGCAAGTAGCTTTGTTGTTTTAAAGAGCAGCTGGCATGGAGGAGAGCTGGAAAACAACAGCTTTGAACTGAATATTTGAAAGTATGTGAAGAATGTGTTTTCATAGGAGCGAGAGGAGATGCATTACTTATCTGCCTTGTCCTTATGTTTTTTTTCTTCCTTCCTTCCTGGCTGAACTCATTCTCCTGGCTTTATTGATCATTTCTTTAGAGCTTGGCAGTGCACTTAGAGAAGGTGCTACATTATAGTAATATTTTTTAAATTAGGCTATAGCTCTTCTATTAGCTAAATAGCTCCAGTTCTGAGCCCCTGCTGAATATTGTAAAGCAATAACTTGACAGAACTCATTTTTATAGTAGAGATCTGTTAGGAGAAGCAACAGCATGGAAGGAAGCTTTATCTAGGAAACACAGAGCTGGTAATTTCAGGATATGTATTTTTTTTTCCCACTAACAAATTCACTTTCCCTCCAAGTTTCCCAGCTTGGAGTTAAAATGCCAGCTTGAATAATTAACAATGACAAACCATCAATATTTCACACTCACAGGGGTAGATCCTTCCAGTGACCTGAATAAATTTGAGCTGCGTTTTAATTTTCTCTTCCATTTGTGGTTTCCTTTAAATGTTGCTTTGATATGCAGCATGAAGTAATTATAAGTGCTGAGGCACATTAATCAGGAAGCTCATGCTAACGTGATTTTCATGAGAAAACACAGCAGTAGGGACCTACTAATGCTGAATTGTGGGCAAGAATATTTTAGATGTGCTAATGCAATGTATTGAATCACAAGGAACCACACTTAAGATTTTTTTTATGTGTCTTGGATTTTGAGTGCCCTCGTGCTTGCATGTTCAGGTGATAAGACTTGGGTTTGTTCAAGGTACTCGATAGTTACTGAAAATTGCAGTTCTCTAAAGTTTCCCAATTTAGGCGTTCCACAACTGAGATAATAAAGTTAATATCTTGGGGTTTTTTTTGAATGGCATCCTGTTTTGATTTTAGAATACTCAAATGCTTTCAAAAGTGGCTGAGAAAAGGTAAATTTTCACTAAAACTATTTGGGAATTATCCCCACAATTAACTTAGAACCTCTGTAGATTTCACCTATTACCTGTCAGTTGTCCCAAAATCACAGTATCAGGAAGAAGCTCTCCATCACGATGGAATTTGTCAGAATCTTTTGTCCTTAGGTTTCTAAATATATTTTAAGAAGTTCGTGTTTTTTCCACATCCAGCATATTAGTAAATATTTTTTCTAGTATTTGATCAGCAAAGCCCTCAAACCTCTTCAGCTTAAGTTTAAAATAATAGTGCCACCTTCAGGAAAGAAAAATAAACAGGCACTTAAATAGTTAATAAAACTCTCCAGTTATTTTTAAATGGCAGTTGGACAGGATGGTTTTCACACTTCCATGCAAAATGTACTAACTTGGCACCAAAAAATGATCCAGACTGGGTCTGTTTGAAAGGGTTTTGCAAGGCCTGCGAGGTCAGTCACAAATCAGAGCCCCTCACACCCTCCTGCCCTGACTGTGCTGGCCAGCCCCGTGCTGCAGGCTTGGCCTAAAGTCCAGGGAGCTGGGACAGCCTTGGAAAATTCTCCCCTGGTTACTAAGGGAATTGTCACCCCGAGCTCTCCCCGCTGAGTTTCGCTGCCCTTCCGTGAGCCCCGGAGAAGGGGAGCATTGTTCCTATTTGTGCTCAATTAAAAGAAATGGAGTTGGCAGAGGGGACGCGAAAAATACCAGGGCTGGAGATAATGAGGTGGTTGCAGTTTTCCAAAGCTGCTGTTGTCTTGCAGGAAAGACAAGTGGGGCAAGAAAATGCCCATTTCACTGTATAACCTTCACAGGGAGCGAGTGCTGTGCTGCCAACTCTCCCTGGCATTTGCTCAGAGCCCTTCCAGCTTTCTCCCCTCGGCTCCGGCTTTGTCTGCTCCTCTCATGTGCAGTCACAGCGTGCTGGCAATACCCTAGGAGGCTTTTCTAGAGCCTTTTGTTAGCTCTGCTTTAAGTTTTGTGTTAGCTGAAACCTCCTCTTTGGCACGCTTGCCCATCCCAGGAGATCCCAGAAATCCATACCTGAAAAAATCACTTTTCTGTTCTGTCATTAATTTTTTGTGTTTATGCCATGACATGCACCAAGCTTTTCTTTCATTTCCTTTCAACTTTCTGGCCATGTTTGTTTGTTTATTTGAGTTTCGATTTTTTTTCAGTTGATTTCATTGGTGGATTTGATCCATTTCCTCTCTACCATGTCAATGAAAAACCCACCAACCTTTTGTTCAAGCAGACATACCTGTAAGTATCATCTGTGCTAAGAGACTCCACGTGCTTCTTGGTTTCATGGCTCAAGGGTACCACATGAAAAAAACCACAGGGGTTTTTCCTCCTAGCAGGTTGCTCTTCAGGCACGGAAGGAATGAACAAATTGACACCAGAAGGGGTGAAGCTGCCCTTTCCCAGCTCCAGAATTATTTTAAATTCTGTTGCCTCCAAAGAGCTGAGCCTTCCACATGTGGGGCAGCCCGAGAGTTCAGCTGAGAGCAGAAAGGGGAGTTGTCCACAGCAGCTTCTCTCACACCGATAATGAAGGGCCACTGTTGAATTCCCATTTCTGCCCTCGGAGGCACAAGATCACAATTTCGCTCTGTCCACTTAAAAGCTGGTTCTTAATGAGATTCTCAAACACAAAGGCCAGTTCTGTCTGTTTAAAGCAGCAGTGAGATCTGATTTTATATTGTTTAAATTGATCTGCAAGAGGCAGTTCAACACATGGAGGTTTTTTACAGCAGCTGCTGAAGGAGGCTGTTTTTCAGGAACAGTGTTACCAGAGTCCTGCCAAAAAGAAGGATGTGAGGATGGTGCAGAAGAGTGGGGCTGAGGGAAGAAAAACTTCCCTGAGGTAGATTGGTAGATGTGCCCCTCTAATTTCATAAGGACTCAGTGCCCACTTTGTCACTGCAGCACAAGATCAGGAGTAATTTTTGCAAAGCCATTGAATTCCCTGTAACTTTGGGGGTTCTATAGTGTTGTTACAAGAGATGCTACAGGAGATTAAATATTGATTTCTCTCTCATTTTGTCACAGTGGGGTGGAATTTTTCATAGTCTGCAGAAACTGTGCAGCTTTAAGCAGCTCCCTGATTTACTAGCTGGATGCAGCAGCATGCTGAAGAAGCATCACATTTTTATGGTACAGGATTTGGGCTGCTTTCTTCTTAAAATGACCAGTTCTGCTTGTGAAAGAAGCTATCATTTCTAAATGAAGATTCCTATATGGGGAGACCGTGACATGAAGAGAAGTCAGCAATGTAAAACTTTCTTCCAGGGCCTCAGTGAGAGGGGAAGCTGCTGCTCAAGTCCACAGATAATTCTGTTGTTCCTCCCTCCCGTTCTTTAGCCCATCACTTCTCTGTTGATATTTTCTTGCCAGCACAAAATAATATTTCTTTCAGGCTAACAGGAGGTGAAATCAGCTGCTGAACTGTACATAATGTGACCCTCTATAAATTTCAGCAGCCACCAAATAGCAATTTTTGTTTATTTCAGCTTATGTTTTTTTTCCATGTGTGTGAACGGGAAGAGGGGAGGAAGGGATAATTAATTCCCAGGTTATGGAGTGATGCAGGCTGGGGCACTGACTGCCAGATACCCTTATCCTGCTTAATTCATTTAGTGACGAGTTGAAGGCATTTTTTAAATACATATCTTGTTCAAGAAGATGAGAAACAACAAATACATCCAACTTACTTGAAACGTAAGTTTACAGAAGAGCTAAGGATCAGGAACATGGGCTTTCTGGTTTGAACAACTTCTTGTTGATGGAAATGCTGAATGAAACCAAATTTATTCTACAGCTGATCACTTGGAGCTGACTGAAGCAGGAATTTTGATTTTAGGATGGCATCACCCCCTTGGCTGCAGTCAGATGCATTTTCTGGGATGCCACACTTCTCTAACAGGATCACTTCCTTCATTCCCTAATGGAATTATCCTATTCTCTCCAGTTTTACCTATCCTTTTCTGATGAGATCACACTTCCCTCCCACTGTGCCCTTTTCCTGCATTTTTCTCTAGTCTCTCGTCTTCATATCTCTGAATTTATGAGTTTTTAGAGATCTGAGACCCCACAGAACAATGACATGAGCTGCTAAATTCAGTATTCAAACTGAGCACCCCAGTTCTGGCCTTCAGCTTCCAGCCACAGCACTGAAATTCCTAAATACCTCCGCCTCCTGCTAGGAGGAAAAAACACCTCCCCAAACTGTTACTGATAATAGGTACTTCCACACCATAATCCAGTTATGTCCCAGCTTTATCATAATGATCTCCCTGACCTCAGCTGCAAGCCTCCAGTTAGTGGAAAACCTCACAATTTTTTCAAGTCAGGTGTTATTTTTCTCTTTAAAAAAAAGCCAGCAACAACAATCAACCATCATTTTGTAACTGTTGTTTACAAAGGCAAGATATAAGTGTGTCATCTCAATTCACACCTTGAACACTCACACAGCAACAATGGTATTCTAAAAATAAAGTTATTTCTGTTTCAGGTTCCACAACTGCTTTTGCTGCACATTTCATTGACTCCAGGGGAGTTTGGTTGTGATCGTTACTGTTTGAAGTCACAACCTTAAGTAAAAGAGGCTCAAATTATCATGAAAAAATTGTTCTGGACGTTTTACTGCGCAAAAGAATTGCCCTTAATCTCACTGCTGAGAAATACACTGCTGTGTACCAATCAAGGCACCACACTAATTATTTAATAATAATATATTGGCACTCTTGATAGAAGACATGTTAAAGCCTTCAGTGCCCGAGTTTCTGTGTCAAAGTACTTATCCAAAGGATAGTGAATCACTTCTGGAAAGACAAAGCTGCTCACCTGAGGCTAAAAGAGAGTATTTCCTTTGAGTTTTCAGGAAGAAAGGGTTGAACTCTTTCTCCTCCCTCAACGGAAGCACAAGCTCAGGTTGTGCCTGCTGGCACCCCTTGTGCTGCACAGCACAGGACCTCAGCTCTGGGTTGTTTTTCTTGTTCTTTGTTCATTTGCAGTAACAGAATTGTCATCACTTGAGGCAAAAAAGCATTTTTGCATCAATAACTGTGGAAGTGCTGGCCAAGCCACCTTTGACATTTCTCACTCAAGCTGTTCCCTCCAAGCCCCTGCATTACCTGCCAGGTACCCAGGGCATCCTGAGCATTTGTCAGCACCTCCTGCATCTGAATCTTTTCAGTTTCCTGACTTCACTCTCCGAATTTGGTTTGGAAAGTAGCACTGTGCAATCTCATTTACAAAACAGAATAGCCTCAAAGCGTGATTTTTACACAGGGTAGTGCTAAATCAAGAACCTGCTGGATGATATGAGGTGCCCTCTGTTTGTTTAAAAGGTGCAGGGACAAGCACTGGATCTTCCTGCCTTTTAAGACTGTGTTTGTAAGGCCAAGCAGTGAACTGCACCTTTGTGAGGCTCCAGCCCCTTAAACTCATCTGGCACCTCAAGCACTGCATCACATGAGGGGCTTCAGAGCTTTAATTTGGGTTGTGTAGCCAGATTTTATGGACTTTCCTCAGATCTACCAGTGGAAAGGGCCCTGTGTTAACACAGGGTGTGACTTTTATCAGATGGAGACCTCAGTATTGACAGAGCAGCAACAGGAGGTATTGGTTAATTGAGGGATCTGAGGCTCCAGTTGGCAATTGCTCACTTTAATGGCCCCTGATCAATCTTTTGTGGGGCACTGTCTGCTGGCCGCAGGCACGAAGCAGCTGTGAGCATTAAAGGACTTGTCCCCATACAGCCATCATCCCCTACTGGCTTAGAGGGGGTTCTTCAATACACCAATATGTAAAAGTACACGAATAACATTAAATCAAAAAGTCAGAATTCAAGACTGAAACACTGGAATAAGAAGGAGGGGGAGGAAAACTCCTTATGAATTGTTTTCCCACCTATCTTCTCCAAACTTTGACAAGCAGAATAATTTACAAAGGAAACTTAAACAGGAAAAAAATCCCACTTTGTTCTGAGGAGAGGGAAAACACAAAACAAAACACTTCTGCTTCTCTTTCTAGGTAGACTTTTTCCCAAACAAACAACATGAATTTGCAAACTCTTTTGATCATCCTGAAGCTGCATGTGTAAGAGGTGATGTTTCAGCCAAAAACATTCACTCACCTTTATTGCTGGCTCCAAAAGTAGATCTGCTTCTCCTGCTGCACCCACACCAAAAGCACATCGCCGCAATTTCAAGCAGCTCCTTTATCCTAGAGATGACCCTTAGCTTTTTAACCAAATTTTATGCAGCTCCAAATGCTGAGGACCCATAGATCTAACACTTGAGCTAACTGCAGCATATTCAGGTCTGACATACGCATAGCATTCTCTCCAGGCTTGAAGACTACTTAACCACATTACTTCTGAGCTCTCAATCCTCTTCCTCATCTGTAGTCAATCACATTTAAAACTCCAGAAGAGGAAAGAAAAAACTGTCCTCATTATTGCCACACCATTTCTGTTACATTAAGAAAGCAGTTGAGTTCTTGCTCCACACTCACATCCTACCTTCACCTTTTTTCCCTCTTTTTTAGGCCTGCGTAAGTGAAGAGGAGCCAGAGGATGGACAAACCTTGCACTCCACCAAAGGTGCTGCAGGAACAGTCCCCTGGGGCCTGGATCTTTGGCAGAGGAAATGCAGGATGGTGAACTCCATTCCATTTTTTCGTTCCTTGTCTTCTTTTCAAACGCAATGAATGTACATCAAAGAATGGCCACACAGTTGGTTTTTAATTCTCCAAGTGCCCTGACGAACCTTTCCTACCGCAGTCTGCTGCACTGGCCCAGAAATGGCACAGGCTAAAGACCTCTGGCAGAACAAGTTCACCACGAGCCTCTCTCAAGAGCTACAGTCGAAGTCGGAGCTGCTTCCTCACGCCATGGATCCAGAAAGAAGGAAGCGCTGTGTAACTGCCTGGGATGTTTCATTTGTTCGGTAGTTAGTTTCCTCCCCTTTTTCTGAGCAGAGCCTAAATCCCCTAACACAACTTCATCTCCTCCCTGCCCGTATAAAATGAGGCGGGGGCTCTTCCCACTTGAGTTACTTAGGCATTGTTGGGTTCTAAGTTATAGATGAGAACTTTTCCCCTCTTCATCCCCTCCCATCCAGGACTCCCTTGCTCGTTCTCTGTAGACATGGCAGTAGGCATTTGTCCTGGAGCTCAGGGTCCTGTGGCCTGACTCCTGTAATGCTGAGCAGCTGAAGACTAGCGCAGCCATCGGCTCCTCACGCAGCAGCAGCTTCACCTCTCTCAACCAGCCAAGCCATTCTTGGAGCAGCTGTAGCTCACTCTGGGTCTGCCCAGCCACATTAAATTAACCCCGGTGTGGCTGAATCCTGCTGCAGGCCCCTGGAAAAGGACGGGTTCCTCATGGATCAGGGGTGGGTTTGCACCTGCCTTCTTCAGCTGGAGCCACACCTATCCCATGGTAACATCCCGATGGAAGAGTTGTGTTTGTGACAGGCTTTTTGAGGGGAGGGAGAGGGCTGACGGGGGAACGTGAGTGTAATTAAGTTGCATTGATGAGCTGCAGCAATTAATTAAAAAGAAGAACAAAACCAAGTCAGTTTTGTTAGCTGTGTCTCCCAGCATGTTAAGTGTCAAAAGCAGAGGAGGAGCAGTTGTCAGCCAACCTTGGCATTTTTGGGCTGGCACTTCAAGTGCTGTTGTAATTCCTTATTGTCTTGCCTAATTTGTTTGGGATTACTTGGCATTTTTTGAGAAATGCTTTTCAGAAGGGTCAAGCTCGAAGCCATGCTAGGGAGAAGTGTGAGGGAAGAATTAAAAAAAAAAATAAAAACATTAAGTGCTCAATCAAAGACAGAATGATGCAGCTTTTTTTTTTTGTCTCATTCTAAAGGGCTCAGGAAGCAAAATCCTCTTTTATAAACCCAAATGTATAAGCACTGAGAGAATGTTTTTTGCTTCTATGTGACTTCTGTTCTAGATAGAAGATACCCAAACATCCTGAGTTCTGCTTGGGAGCAGCTGCAGGTAAAAAAGGGTGTTTTCCCCCTTCTTTTAGCCACCAAAAGCTACAGCTTCTGACTGAGCAAAACAGACAACTAGTTCCATCCTAGTTTAATACCTCAAAGAAAAAAGCTCAACGCTGACAGCTCTGCGTGACTAAACACAACTGCCTCCCTTATTAGTAATATTGTGTCACCACCAAGTTAAAAAACACCAGTGAAACACAAGCTACTCTCCACTTTGAGATCACACACAGCAGTGTCACACACTGTTAACACTTTCTCACCTCTCCTTTATTCACTTTCTTTCTGGATTACACTCATTCCTGTCTGCCCACCTGAGGTTCCCTGGAGAGGCAGAAAAACAAAAAGGAGAAGAAGACACGCCCTCTATTCAATGAGATTTTCCCATGAAATATTTAATTTGTTTGGGGCTTTTTAAATTAATCTTTCCTTCTCTCAGCACTGACTACACACTTTTTGGGTTTAATAGGATTTCGTTTCCTCTGAGAGATCATTATCAATCAGATACCAGCAGTCTTTGTCAGCCTTGTTTGGGAGCAACCAAAATTCAGCATAGATGGTGGAAAAAGCACAGTTTCAGCTTGGAATACCGGAAACATTTTACTGGTAGTTCCAGGAAGCAATTCCTCTAGATGGTAAGAGAAGGGAACTTCTGGAATTGAGGTCTGCATGCCTTTAACACTACACCTCTCCACCTGACCAGGCTCTGATGCCACTTTCACCAATAAAACTGTTCAAAACCACTTGCCAAGTACTGTAAAGAGATAAAGCATCAAACTATGCACTTAACAGCATTGCCCCTTGGCTTTAATACACACTGAAATAAAAGTGTGCTGACTGAGTCACTTCAGAACTACCACTCAGTTGCCTGTGTTCATTGTAGCATAAAACGCCAATTAATAGAAGTAAAAAGACACCAAGCCCGTATTCAGGTAAGCCTGTAATATGCAGTATCAATGACTGCCATTAATCATAAGAAAAAAAAAAAAAATCAGTCTGAGAAGAAACAAAGCCACCAAGGGTCATGTGCCACACTTAATTATCTCCTGCAGGTTTCATTAGCAGGTNACCAAAGAGAAGCAGCTCCAGAGCCGCAAATACAGTAAAGAGCCACCTACCAAAACTTTACAAAGAGTTCAGATCAGAATTATTCTGCATTTGCACAGTTTCACACATCAGATCCTTATTCTCCTTCATCCTTATCCCTTCTTTTGCAGTTTAAGAGAATCTTGAGAAGCCAGATTTTTCCCTGTGCGGGTGCTGAGGCCCTGGCAGAGGATGCCCAGAGAAGCTGTGGCTGCCCCATCCCTGGAAGTGCCCAAGGCCAGGTTGGATGGGGCTTGGAGCAGCCTGGAATGGTGGAAGGTGTCCCTGCCCATGGATGGGACATGGAATGATATGAGCTTTAAGGTCCCTTCCAACCCAAACCATTCTAAGCCCCTGTGACCCACGTGGTGTCTGGTAAACTCCAAAGGAAATTAAAGTATTGTAAGAACAGTTGCTTTTCTTACTCATGCCCATGTAGCACTGAAGGACAGATGTGATTTACAGCCTGATGTCACTCTAGCATCTTAGGACACCACCACACCCCTCCCCCAGTGGGGAATTGTACTCAAATCAGACACTCAGACCTCTAAGTTAAACAAAGGAAAACATTTATTCCATGAAAAAGAACAGTTTAGTTTTAAAAACATACTTCCTTTCCCTTCACTTAAGAAGGGATAGTGTGGATGAAACTTACTCTTGTTGGCTACGTGATAGATTATTCCAGGTTAAATAAGAATCACCAGTTCAGCCAGTAAACATGTGTCCTAAAAAGGTGTTTCCAGAGCTGTTTTCTAGTAGGATAATACCCAACAGCAGGGGGAGAGCTCCATAAGAACCTTCCAGGAGACCATCCAGTGACCCTGAGCAAAGAATTCCACTTGGGGAGGTCAGCTGAGGGCAGAGAGGTTGGAGAGTCAGACCAGGCTTTTCCACTTAGTTATGCAAATTTGGGTATTACTGAAACCTTTCATCAGTTGTTGAAAATTCAACAAAAAGGAGAGGGAAAAAAAAAGCAAAAAGGGGAGAAAAAGGTAGATTCTCCCTCCCCCCAACACATCGCTGCTGAGTATTCTAGTCTCAATGGAATGAATTTTGTACAAAAAATACTCCCATTTTCAATCTAACTTCCTGAAGGAATCCCTAAAGAATAGTCTCCAGACAACTGCTAAGTGAGTGAGAAAGAACCAGAGAGTCTGCTGAAAACAGTCTTTGATTTCAACACAGAGAGCAAAGATCCACTTGAGAACACAAAAATGTGGAGAAGGAGAATCTCTGTCAATAAAAGCCTCATTTTGGAGGCCAAAAGAGCCCAGCAGAGCTCTCCTGGAGCAATCCTAAAGCAAGAAGAGATCAAACCAGCAGTTCTTCCTAGAAACATTGTGCACGGGAGACACATTTAGTGAGGTTTTACACCAATGCCAAGCTACCCTGAAATAAGATTGCTCCAGCAAACTATTTACCTATTTTCTCCCTCTGCTGAGTTATGAATGAGCTGTCTATAAGGAAAGAGAAGTCTTTAGGTGTATAAACTTATCTTTCCCCTTGGGTGCAGCATGGCTCAGGACATGAAAGCTCTCACACTGCCCCGGATGACAGCTCTGCAGATGGGACACAGCCTCAAATTGAGGGCACATTCTTCACAAGCTACCAGGTGGCCACAGGGAACAAACACAACGGACACATCTTTGTCCATGCACACTTTGCACGTCCTCTCCTCTCGCAGGCGGCGGAGCTGTTCTTCTGTGCTCAGCTGAGAATCATCTTTACCAAAAAATAAAAAGAAAAAAAACAAAGGCCCAAACTGTTAGTGTTGTCACAGCTCCAGAGTGCCAGTTGTGACAGCTCAGGAAGTCCCACTGCAGCTTGCCCATTGTTTTGTTCAGAGACTGTGAAGATGGCAAAAGTCTCTCAGACTACTTTTCTTTAAGCTGAAAAACTACAGTTATTGTAGACTGGCTTATCTACACAAGATTCAGCTTATCTACACATGCTGGACTGAGCAGGGACACAGATCAACAGCATTAACTGTGGTACATAAATTATCCCCATAACTGGATTTTTTTTGTAGCAGCTGCTTCACAGGCACTCCAATCCCTGAATAAGGGTTCCTGTGCTCAGGCACCACTTAAACTAGCCCACAGTCCTCTTCAAAATTAAAGAAATGAGTTAGTACAATGACTACTGATTCTGTTACTCCATAACTCCTCCCAATTATGCTTAAGCTCAATTCCCCACCACTGCCAGCCCAGAGCACCTGATTCCTTTTGCTGCACAGATCGCATTTCTTGTCTTGATGTTCCAGGCTCTCTCTGAACAGCACCTGTACAACCAGAAGAGAAGATGGTATTCAATCCTGCCCCCTTTATCCCTCTCCTGACAGTGCTGTGTGAAAAGATGAACTACCCTGGACCTCAGAAGCATTTGATTAAAAATTTCTTGACTCAGTCTGGTGTGGTTGATGTTCTCTGTGGTGCTTCAGTAGCTATGGAAGTTCACCTCCTTGCCAAGGCCTGTCTGTCCACATCACAATCTCTCCTCAAAGTTGGTTTATCTATCACATCAGCTGATCATTCCAGCTCCTGTGCTACTATTTAATCAACATTTCAGTTTTGTGGATCTTTTTTCCATGTTAGCTCCAGAAATGGTAGACCAAGCAGTGGAGGCAGGAGCCTCAGAACTGCATCTTCCAGTAAACTTCACTTGGCAAACAGACTTCACAAAACAGATAACACAAGACAGAAGCTAAGGAAAATATCTATTATCTAGACAAGAACTGTGTCTATTTCTAAACGAGTTATTGATTCCAATTTTAAATAGGCTTGGAGCAACCATCCATCCTAGGAGCTTTGCTTCAGACAACTGCCTCTGTCTGGATCAGCTGTGAATTTGTGCACATCGTGAAGCTGTCGGTTACTGCAGGTCTGAGGGCAGCAGGAAACACCAAGGAGATCCCCACCACAGCCCAGTGCAGGCAGATACAGCCACGGACATCCCAGCAACCACAGCTTCTCCAGGTTCCTTTAAATCAGAACCTCAGTGCTCAGCCTCCAAGGAAAGGCAGGCTTGGGGGGATTACCCCTCTCAATTCCAGTCTGGGCAGAGTGAAGGCAGACCCTCAGGATTCTCCCAGCAGTGCTCCACGTGCAGTGAGGAAGAGGTTGAACACCCCCCAGCCCAGCTGTGGGTCAGGCCTACCTCTGCTTCCTCCTGCACTGCTGCTGGCCCCCCAGCCTGCCTGCAGCAGCTCTGAGATCAGCTCAGACTCGGACAGGTAGAAAGTCCCAGTCAGCAGAAATTTATTCTCTACCAGGTTTGCCACGCAGGTGGGGTCAAAGCCCATCTGCAGGACATTCTGCACTATGAGAATCTGATCCTCAGAAGGATGAGCCAGCAATTTCCAATTCCTCAGAGGATCTGTAAAGCAGTGAACATGTAATTTACCAAAAAGGCAGAGCTTTGGGCAAAAAGGGTGTCATTCCTTGAAGGTGTTCTACATAAAATGGCTTTAATATATCCTAGAATAATCCTCAAGCTATCCATATAGCTAGATTAACTTCCGCATTTATTTTTTACTTCAAATCTTAATTCACACAAAAGTTAATCAAAGCCAATTTCATATTTTCAGATACTTCTTTTGGATGGTTTATTTCATTTTATCAGTGAACAGTCTCCTGTGTTTGGCATCAGTCCAGAATCCTTATCTCTGCTTTCACATCCCAGAACAGAAGCCTCAGAACTGCTTTCATGAACATCAAGTGGAATATCCCAGATGAAGCCTCTCCTACCTCAACCATTCATCAGGAACAACAGAAACAGGAAATTCAGCTGGCAGTCTCTTCAAAGGCTCAAGTCTTGCTTAAGCTTCTGGGAGCCAAATTTCACCTACTTAGATTTCTGGGAGCAACTGATAAATGGGAATAAACCCCAGAATCGACATTTTCATGAACATCTAGACCCTCTACTGTTCCCTGTTTCTTATCAAGCATGTTTAAAATGTTGTAGGGAAGGACTTTACAGCAGACATCAACAGCAAGAGCATGCAAAAGTCAAAGAAAAGTTAGGTAGGCACTCAAAACTCACATGATTATCCAGACTAGCTGTCTCTGGCCTTAGACTAAGAGGTCTCACAAGAACAAGTAATTTTATTTCTTTACCTAGAGACCATTTTCTAAAACCGTGGTGAAACAGCTCCTAGAATATCAAAACATCTCACAAGCACCATGTCTACAGAGGGCAGAGCAGCTGAGGTGGGCTGGTGGAACTCATACACCACAGTCACCAGAGGATAAATCACCTTGGAATTACAGCACTGACCTTGGGAAGGAGAGGAGTCATGTTCAATCTGATCCCAGGAATGTCTCTGAAAATGATACAAAAAGAAGAATATGTTCAAAACTCTCCCATCTACCAATCCTAATCCACTGCACACAAAATATTCATGACTCACTGGAGCCAGCAGGGTGGTAGAAAAGGTAGTCTGAACGCTGCTAACAAATTCTCTCCCCCTTGAGTGCAGTAAAAATTCACACCTATGAGCAGAAAAGTTTAAATACATTAGTACAGGATCTCCCAAGTGAAAGTAGCAGTTTAGAACGTAGAAATTTAGAAGTGTTACAGGCAATGAGCAAACTGCTATATATCCATTAAAGACAGGTATCAGGTGTTTCACCTGCCCACCTCTTGCACAAGGATTGACAGTAAGAGGATCATGATCCCACCCCCTTAATTCAGTCTTCATTTTGGCCCAAGATGAGCTCAGTTGTAACATGCTTTAGAATAGACCACAGGAACTGTGATGAGAGAGCAGCTCACAGGAAAGCAACAAGAACTGCTGCAGAAACCCAAGGCTTACAATTCATTTCTTCTTGTACCTCAGAGTAGGAGTAATGAAAGCTCTTCTTTGATGCTGAAGAAAGTTATTTTAATTGAACTCTTAGATGGCGAACTCTAGGTCAAATTAGAGAATCTCAAGTCTGAACTGTGCCATTCCACCTGAGCTTGAGCATTTTATTT
>VYZR01011655.1:0-23977 GCA_013400675.1 Oxylabes madagascariensis | reverse complement strand
ATGGGGGTTATAGTCAGTTCATCCCCTGTGCTTTCACCTGCTGCTCAGGGAGAGGAGTAGTTCCCCTGCACCACTGTGGAGTCCTGCCCATAGGACAGGGCAGGACTGTCTGCCCAAGAACTTCTGCAATATGATTTCATCTCACAGGCAAACTATTTGTTATCCCCAACTATTGTTGTCCCCAAACTGCTGCAGCATGCATCAGTCTTCCACAGAGCGCAAGTCCTTCAAGGACAGTCTGCTTCAGTGGGGGCTCGTCTCTCCATGGGCCCTCCATGGGGTCACAGCCTCCTCCCAGACCATTCACCTGCTCTGGCATGTGTCTCCTCCACACCAGGTCTGCACCTTTGTGGTCCTCCATGGGTTGCAGAGGTGCAGCTGCTTCACCATGGTCTTCACCACAGGCTACAGAGGAATCTCAACTCCAGTGCCTGAAGCACTTCCTCCCCTTCCTTCTCCACTGACCTCGGTGTCCGCATAGTTATTCTTCTCACATATTCTCACCCTCTCTTCTCTTGCTGCAATTACAACTGCACAATAACTTTTTTTTTCCNCGGGATCAGTAGCTGGAAAGCTGCCTGGCAGCAAAAGGACGTGGGGGTGCCTGTTGAAAGGTGTCTGAGCTTGAGCCAGCAGTGTGCCCACGTGGCCAAAAAGGCCAATGGCATCCCAGCCTTTATCAGGAATAGTGCAGCCAGAAGGACATGGGAAGTGATTGTCCCCCTGTAGTTGAAACTGCTGAGGATGTACCTTGAGTACTTTGTTCAGTTTTGGACCCCTCACTACAAGACATTGAGGTGCTCAAGCATACCCAAAAGCAACAAAACTGGGTGAAGGGACCAGAGCATGACTCTTGGGAAGAGTGGCTAATGGGACTGGGGTTACTTAGACTGGAGAAATGGAGGCTTTGGTGGAACCTTATGACTTTCTAAAGCTGCCTGAAAGGAGGCTGTAACCAGATGGGGGTCAGACTCTTCTCACAAGTAATAAGTGACAGAATGAGATGAAATGGTCTCAAGTTGAGCCTGGGAAGGTTTGAATTGTGTATTAGGAAAAACTTCTTCACTGATACCGTGGTCAGGCATCGGAACAAGCTACCCAGGGAGATGATGGAATGACCATCCCAGAAGTGTTCAAAAAACACGTGGCATGTTGAGTATGTGCTTTAGTGGTGAACTTGGCGATGCTGGATTAACAGTTGATCTTGTTTTTAGGGGTCTTTTTCAACCTAAACTATTCTGTGATCTGGAAAAAGGACAGTAAATGTTTAAGTTAACCCTGAATGCTGCATGCAGACCTTCTCCTCTTCATTCCTTATGTTTCTCTTTTTTTCTACTGTTATTCTCTCTGTTACTTATCTCTAGCCTTTTATTCTTTCCTTCACTGAACTTAAAAACAGAGGAAAAAGTAGAGTAAGACTAGTACCTTATCTGATTTTAATAAAATAATTCTCATAGTCTGCAAACTATTGTTCAAGACACTAACCTTTATGTTGAAAAAAATTCTGAAAATTTAAATACAGTCAAGGGATATAACAAGTTAATGTCAAGTTATAAACATTAGTTCTATCACTAAAAAATTATGTGTAGACTCAATATATTCTTAAAATTAACAACAATAAAAAGATAACCAGAAGAAATGCAAAAACACTTTTACATTTTTAGAATTATGCAGCAACTCACTCAAAAGTAATATGTTTGTCACTTAATTTATATATAAGGGATAAACTGAAATACAATGACCTTAAACCTACCTCAGCTTTATTGGTGTTATAAAGAAAAAAAGTTGGAGGGTAACACATAAGCAAGTTGAGTAGAGATAGACTTTTTGACACCAATCAAACAGAGATTCTGCCATCCCCTGGGGTCATTATTCAGTTGCCCATCTGATCCCAGCTCCGGCAGAGGTTTCAGAAATCCTGGAAGAAGCATTTAACTTCAAATCTGCAGTTCCCACTTACAGTTCTGGGGTAGAGGGTTTATTATACCTGTGATAAATTCCTGGTGAAACAAATTAATGTGAGCAGCAAATCAGTACAGTCATTTCTTGTAGGCAGTTTAGCAGCAACAACACACTCCTAAATGAAGAAACTGAGAAGAGTCTGAGAAGCCAAATGTGGTTTTGTGAATTTGCACATTCCTCTAAAGGACACAGGAGCACCTACAGAGCATGGCAAGCCTTTAGCAGGCACCTTGAACTGGTTCCCATTCCATCACATGCAAATTTAACATCTCTCTAAGCTGTCCCATATTGTTCACCTTCCTAGAGAAAGTCTCTTCCTTTTTACAGCATGATATTTAAGGAAACAGACTTCAACAGATTTGTCATGATTCTGCTTCTAATCTTTCCTGAAGAAGAGATTCCATAAATACTTCATTAGACATGCAGTAGTGTAATATTACAAATGATAATCACAAAGGGAGTAGCAGAGCTGAAAAAACTTTCTTGTCTCCATAAGGAGGGAACAGGTTTTTTGTGTCAGGAATTCAGTACACCCTGCCAGAAATACAGGCATTAGTGTTTTTGCCTTTTATATTTACACCAGACCTTTACCAAATTAAACATATTGAGGTTAACCCATCTTTTCTTCTACTCCTAGACTTCAGATGTCTTTTACTTGAAAATTTAATGGAAATACTTGAGGAAGTACAATACTTGAGGAAGGAATACTGGAGGAAATACAATCACTTCATTTCTTCCCTTACTCTTTTCAGACATCCATCAGAATGTATAAATATTTAAGAATTTTCCAGCATCAAGTATGTGCCATTTTTGTTATCTAAATTTAGAAGAGGTAGGTAAAACAAATTTGAAGTGATACCTACCATCTTTCTGGTTTTGGTAAGACCACATATTTATGAGAAGTTTGTACTTATATCAGATAGGGAAGGGTAGAATAACCAGTCACTAAGCATACCTACCATGGAACAGAGGTGCAACTTTCATCAGAACAAGAGCAACACGTAGACACATGAAACAGCTCTCATGAAGGTTTCACGGGTAGGCTGAATGCCCTCAAAAGTCAGACAAATAAGTTAAAAATTACCTGCAGCTGGCCATTTTTCAAATAACCTCATCATAACTTTTAGGCCCTTGCAGTGTGCACAGCTATATCCCACCTACTTTGGGCATCCTGTGAGCAGCCCCACCAGATGTAGGGCTGCTCAAGATCAGAGATTTGAATGGAAAAAGAACATCGATGGAAAAAAGACCTGAAATGTTCCAAACTCTCATGTTCAAGGCTCCCAACTGTCCCTATGTTTGATATCACCTACATCTTGCTGTGACTCTCCTCTTCATTTGCAGGCAAGTGGCTCAAATCTAGATACACATAGGGGTGGTAAAGTCAAT
Source organism: Oxylabes madagascariensis (assembly GCA_013400675.1). Classification (NCBI taxonomy): domain Eukaryota; kingdom Metazoa; phylum Chordata; class Aves; order Passeriformes; family Timaliidae; genus Oxylabes; species Oxylabes madagascariensis. Next base: position 20,626 of record VYZR01011655.1, on the reverse strand, counting down.
AATTCAGCAAGTTGTTAAAAATCCATGGCTGTCAGACTAATTTTTTGGTTTGCATCTCACTAATCTATGCCTAAGTGTTCACTTGAACGTGGATGAATATAAGAGCATACTTATATTTTCAAAGTCTGTTATGGTTTGTTGACTTTTAATGCCTCCATCCATTTTCCTTGTGTTCACTTATAAAATTGTAACTCATCCCCAGGGGTACAGGAAAACAGAAGGCATCCAACAAGAATTTTTCTTGGTTTGTTGCATGTCTGAAATCTCAACAGGTAAGTCTTTGCACCAGCTTGTCATGAGGATAGCAGGACAGACAGTACAAGGTAAAAAAATACAGTTTGATTTACAGAACATCTTTCCATTTACATATGGAATAGATTTGATAGGGGAGACACCGAGAATTACCAAATAAGGAAAAACTATGATGAAATTTCAGAGTCTGATCATAAGCTTTCCTGATCATAAGCTAATATTATGAATTTTCCTCACAGACCACTGTATAATGTAATGCATAATAAAAATTCATTTGGCCAAATATGAAAAGGGGAGCATGTAAGGGAAAATTAGAAAGCAAAGTAATTAAACTAGAAAACTGAATATGTAATTAATAAATGACCAGAAAATATTAGAGACCTAACATAAGATGAGAAAAGAATACATATTTTTGTTTAGTTGTCAATATTTTTATTACTAAAATGATGGAAGAGCAAAATTATGGCTTGGGTAATAAAAAAGAAAGAGGTCACTAAATCAATATCCAAGCTGAAATGACAAATTGCCATAACTTTAGAAAGATTGACAAATTAGATTTCTCAGTTAAATATAACACTACACTAAAATGTATCTAGCTAGAAAGGATGCCTAGTAACATAAGAAGAAAGCTCATCAAAAGAAAGAAATATGTTAAAAGGAAAAGAACACTTTGAAGAATTTTATTCCTCAATATAGAAAAATATTAGGGCATGACAGCAAACCCAGGCGCAGCAGGTGTAATGACTCCAGTGGGATTTCCCTTATAACAGCTTGCAGTAACAGGTCTTAGTTTGCCTGAAGGACTGGTTACTTCACTGGAGAATGCTTTCTGTATTCACCTTCAAATGAAATAGACCCAAGAATTGCAGCCCAGGCACCAGAGGACAGGACCTCTCCTTAGAAAACATCACCAAATGAGCAGTTAGGTGCAGTGAAGCACAGTCTGGTCCAGGGTGGAGATGAATGCCCTCTCCACTGGGGACTACCAACTTCAAATCAGCCTGCCTCTGGGAATGGTGCAGTGTGGGGTACCTTGCATGGCCACCCCTCTCTCCTCAGCTGGTAGGTGAGAAAGAGGAGATTTTCCACATCTGTCAGGCTTTTCATCTTCATTACTATTTAAAAAAAAAAAAAATACCCAGAAGTGGTCAGAGTAGCTCTCCTGAGTAGCTGCATGGAGACATTTTAAAGAAAGTGACTCAGTATGTGCAACAGGTGAAAAGACTCCTGTAACGTATTAGCAGCTTTGCTTAGCCACGTTTGTGGCTTAAGTATTAGCAGAAGAGCAGGGAAATCCCTTTGAACAGATAATTAATTAATTTAATCACTGCTCCAGATCAAGAAAACTAATGTGAAATTCTGGTCAATTTGAAACATGTAGCAATATAAACAAAAATTTCTCATAAGTCAAAGATACATTATTTCTAAAGCAAAAAATTTTCATGTCCATTAAAAACAAAAGTCCACGGTATTTTTGGAACAACACAGGTCCAAAAGCCAAATGCTTCCTTTTGGGGTTAGGGAAAACTATGTTTTCCCCAAAAACGTTTGTATTCAGCTAAAGAATTAAAAAGGCAAAACAAAAAATAACCTAATTATTCACAGAACTTTAACCAGGAAGGAAGATTTTCAAATGTGTCAGCAGCAGAAGAGATCTGAACTTAAAGTTATAAGCAGGAGTGGAATTAGTGTGAAAAAGAGCTAGCTTTGTCATAGTTCACATAGTCTCATTAGAAAGTGTCNTTTCTGACTTGGAGTCTCTCATTGGTTTTGCTTTCAAACCAGCACAGAAAGTCATAGTCCCTTATCAAAACATGGTTTACTTCTGCTTTGTTCTCGTCAGGTTGGAGTCCGTGAAAATTGGTGTCCTCCCCAGTACATGTAGCACATAAAGATCAAATCATTTAATAAAGACATGAAACCCTGTAATTCAGACTTAAATATTGCTTCGGCTAAATTATTCAAATTATTATCCTCAGAAAGAAATAATAACTACAGTGTCTAGGTGATGGAACAAGAAATTAAAAAATATTTCTGCAGCATGTATGAACACATGCTGTTTTTTCATGTACAGGACAGATAGGAAATGTTTATATAATTTACATTCCTTTTAGTTTTAAAATCACTCTCACAGCTTGACCAGACCAATCTTCAAAAGCTTATGTAATGGTGGGAAAAGCACCGTGTAATGGTGAAAGAAATCCCTGTTCAAGCAGAGGACAAATTCTGCAACGATCTTGAGTCCAATCCTGACAACAAGTGAACAAATACTAATGAGTATGATTTTCCTAGTAAGATGTAATTAGAAAAGCCAAAAGAAGGATCTTAAAATAACAAATATTCACTAAAAATACATAAATTGAGACAATAAACAATGTAAAGGGGAGGAATAATGCCTTTCATTGTTACAAGGCCACATCTAACCTTTTAAAAAATCCTATGGGCGTATACACAAAAGCTTCCGTTTCTAGGAAAGCTGCATTTTGATTTGCAGTTGTTATAGCACTAGTATCTCCATAGCCCAAAGCTGTCTCAGACAGATGTATTTATTGACAGCACTGAGCTTACTTGTTTGAGTAAGCCTCTAAAAATCTCAACTCTTCCAAGCAACTTCTAAGATACCACTACTCTCAGAAAGGTTACTTAAAAACATCACAGAGAAAACACTTGGATTTGCTGCTGTGTCTGACAGCTGTCATTGAAAGAGATGGTCAGAAAGGTCAGTACTTACTTGGTGTTAGAAATGCTCACGAAAACATCTTACTTGACATATTATGTCTTCAAAACCCTACAGGATTTAGTTTGTGCATGTTTTCCATGCAAAAAGAGATAGGTATGCCCAGGGTGCTAGTTTCCAAAGACTGACTATAAAACGCTATAATGAGCAATGGAAGCAAAAGTGTAACAAGAAATTGAGATGTTCTTTAGGAACATGGAAATAAATGGGGCTTTACACAATAATAATGATACAACTGCTCTTTTTTATACATCAGTTTTCCATTATTAACATTAAAGTAGAGGCTAATAGCTTGGAGGAAAGCAAAAATCAACATAGCCTGACAAAGAGGGGATCCACCGAAAGAACACGGAGCCCATGCCTTCTCTTGCTGCAACCCAGACAGTCCAATAACAGAGCTGTGGTAACTGTATATCATGAGGGCTGAGGGTAGACTCACAAAAGCTACCTTTGACATAGTGAGCATAGTTATTCATAACCAAAAGGGAAGAAGGTTCCTCCTGTGGACAAACAGAAGAAGGAGGAGAAACTTAACGTAGCTCTTGGTGGACAGCAAGCTGTCAAGGAATCAGCAGCGTGCCCTTGTGGCCAAGAAGGCCAATGCCCTGAGGTACATTAGGAATAGCATTGCCAGCAGGTTGAGGGAGGTGATCTTGCCCCTCAACTGAGCCCTGGTGAGGCCACATCTGAAGTGCTGTGTCAGGTTCTGGGCTCCTCAGTACAAGAGACATAAGAATCCTGAAGTGGCAGGCAACAAAGATGATTAAGGGACTGGAGCATCTCTCTTACGATAGGGTGAGAGACCTGGGCCTGTTCAGAGTTGAGAAGAGATGACTGAGAGGGGACCTCGTTAATGTATATAAGCATCTGAAGGGAGGGTGTAAAGAGAACGGAACTGATGCCTTAAGTTTTAGCTTCCATATTTTTCAGATTCTGTACTGCCTTAGTGTGTAACTCTGAACTTCATATAAAGTGTTAGCAAGTTCACAGCTTAGTTAGACAAAACAATCCTTTCCTAGCCTGAGAACCAAGGACACCATTGCAGCTTTAGGCCCAAAAGGTATAAACAACAGTGAATTGAGGGGAGCAAACTGAGAGGATGGGACTTCATAACCTGAAGCTGTAATTGGACAATTGACCCCAATATGTAAATGGACCAAAACTTATAAAAGTGTGAAAACTCATGACCGGTCATCCATCTTGCATCCATCTTAGGTCCATCTTGTGTAGAGCCATGGCCAGGCTCTTATACAACCCAAAGTGTATCCTTTGAAGGCCTTTTAATAAATTACTACTTTATTCCTTTAACTCTGTCTAGCTTCTGTTCCAGGTCAGCCTCCCAAGGCATCAGAACAAAGCTCTTCTTGGTGATGCCAAAAAATAGGACAAAAGGCAACAGGCAGAAACTAATGCACAGGAATTTCCCCTTGAATATGAGGAGTGCTGGCGACCATGCACTGGAATATATTGACCAGAGAGGTTGGGGAGTCTTCCTAACTGGCAATATTCAAGTACTGTCTGGATGCAATTCTGTCCAATGTGCTCTAGGATAACCATGCTTAAGCTGGGAGGTTTGACCAGATGACCTACTGTGGCCCTTTCCAGCATTACCCATTCTGTGATTCTGTGGCTCTTCAAAGCATTCTCTATAAGAACTCCTGTCTCTCCTCCTGCTGATTTTAGTAGGAGACCTGGAAGGCTTGCCGTTCCTTCATAGTTTACCAAACACTGGTTTCAGACTTTAATTTCATCTCAGGCTAAATTTTGCTGCAACTTTTAAGTGAATCACAGAGAACTTTTCTATAACCACACTTGGAACATAGAGGCAAGCAAAGATCAAAACATGTTCAGCAGCTTTCTCTACCAAAAATCCCTTTAAGCAGAAAACTCCACAAACATGAGGCTGAGTGCAGAACATTCCCTCAGGCCAGACTTGGGATCCACTGACAGAGATTGTATTTCAGAGATTGCATCCCACACGAGTGTTTCCATTTTCCTCTTTGTTGGGGGTTAGATTTGGTTTTTTTCCTTATAGAATTTTTTCCCATAGAGTTGCTAGGAGGCTAATTACTTATGGTGCTTATGGGTGCTTGACCAAAACAAAGGAAGTGGCCAAAGGAGAGTGTAGCACTGGGCTGTACCCTTTTTGGGGGCTCTGAGAATTTTTCTCTCCGAGGGAAAACAAAAAAGGAATACCGCGAGGTTTTGAGGCAGGTAAATGACGGAGGTGGGGACAGCTTCGCTCTCTTGCTCTCGGCATCGGAGAGAGGACGGTCAGGCCGCTCTTGCTGCGGGAGGAGTTTTCACTGCCATCACTGGGTCTGGTCCTGAGGAAATCTACCATCATCTACCCGTGTGCCCAGGAATTCTGAGCTCGCCTCCTCCTGCCCTGCTGGGGCTGGGCCGGCCCCGTCCCACCGCCGCCGTTTTTCCTCGACACTGCTTTGTGGCTTTCCTTTTGCTACACTGCACCCCCTGGACATCCCTGCTGTTCCAGCTACCGTTCCTGCTGGGACATCCCTGTCGTTCCAGTTACACCGTGGAGTTTCTGGTACATCCCACCCACCAGCCCGGGATCTTCCACCGTTCCAGCTTGGTACCCTCAGAGTCCTGCACTGAGACCAGACTGCCCCGGGCTTTGTGAAACAAAGCCCCTCGAGGTTCCTGGTTCTGTTCATCATTAATGCTGTAGTTGTTGTTGTTTGTTTGCCTTGTTGTACATACTAGTAAAGAGCTGTTATTCCTATCCCCATATCTTTGCCTGAGAGCTGACTTAATATCCAAGTTTTAATAATTCGGAGGGAGGGGGTTTGCATTCTCCATTCCAAAGGGAGGTCCTGCCCTCCCTAGCAGATGCCTGTCTTTTCTAACCAAGACACTTTCTGCACCTCAGAGTCATTCAGCTACAACTTCCACAAATTGGAATTCTCTCCTCTGACAGCAGTGTTAAAAGAGGATCTCTTAGATCCTCTCCCTTCCCCATAAAGCTAGGTGGAATTCAAAGGGAGACGAGGAAAAAAGCTATTCAGAAGGAGAAAAAATGTGAGTACTGCTCAGAAAAATACCAACGTCTCTCAGAAAAGTACTATATTTTTCTAGTTCCTGTGCATCAAACTCCAACTCCCTCTGCGTGTGTTTTCATGCTACAGCAGATCTACCTGAACTACCTTTAAATTTGGGTACTAGGCAAGTCCAGCCACAATGATATACTTCTCCCAAAACAGGCTCTAAATTCACTCAAGAGGTAGGAGCAATTAGTCCATTCTGAATGCAGCATAGTCATGGCTAAACCCAAGACACCAAGATCATGTGTTGGTGGTAATGCTATTCAAGATCATTATCAGTGATTTGGATTATTAGATGCAACTATCCTTTCTGAGTTTGTGGATGATATCACATTAGAGGGAGTAGAAGATATGGCCATGAGTTTGGAATGCATGACTTACAAATCTCCCTTTCTATCAAATTTTTCTGTGAGTCTGGGATACATAGACCAACACAGTGAGAGGAGCTTCCACTTCTAGTTGTGGCAGCCACCATCAGCATAGGTGCTATTTCCTGTCAAAATGCAAGTTGGCTGGACAACCTACTGACTCGTTTGTTATGTTGCAATTCCATTACACATAAGCAAGTTAATTGTATCATCTGAACATGTGGGAAACACTAGTTCTCATGCCTAATGACACTGGGAGAATTGGCTCACATATGGCACCATAAAGGCTGATTCCAGCAGCATCAGAGTGCAATCTGGTACCTCCTAGAATTGGATGTTGGGAAAAGGAAGAAGTGATTGCTTTCAGAATACCATTTGTCTAAATAGCAAGCCTTAGGACTCTTCTGAGTATGAAATGTTCACAGCTGCACAACATTTATTCATATTATTCTTTAATCTTTCACAGCCTCTGTGAATTATTTGACATGGACAATTAAAAAGAGGTCAGCAACAGCAACACAGCCTGTAAAGGAGGACAAACAGATCTGTAATCATAACACTATTTAACACTATTTAAGTGCGAAAGGAGGATTCATAAAATGCAACAAAATTAACTCAGCAAAAGTATTTTTGATCTTTTGGTGTTATAAGCTGTAGTGAATCATCCAAAAGCATATTTGTTGATCAGAAAATAATTAGAAATAAATTTGAGAAACAATCACTGTAACAAAATATGCTAAAAGACTAGTGTAAAATCATCTAGTCAGAATAAAGCATGAAACAATACATCATAGTGTTGACAAAACATTATATAAACATCACAACAAAGGAAATGCATGTTGATTTGCAGAATATACTGTAATGTATAATTTACAAATAATTTGTTAAAAAAAATCTGTTTCTTTTGCTACATCTCATTCCAGAAGTTGAGAAAAGAGGGAAAAGCATGGATTAAATCCCACTACAATACACATTTAAATGTGTAATGTAGAGTATATGCTAAGATAATTCAGAGACTTTTCGATATCCTTCTTTTCCTCAGTACAATATAGACAAACAAGTTTATAACAACAGCATATATTGCTTTGCATGATGATTGAGAACACAGAAGGATTAAGCCCACATTCAGAGCTGTTATCTTTTTTTCCCCAGGGGGCATTATTTTCACAATTCCAGAAAGCACAATCTATTAAACTGTTTGCTTATCAGTATTGTTAATTCACTGCATGGCTAATGAACATGCATTCTTGTCTGAAAGCAAAAGTGAGAAAGATAGAGAATCAAAGTAAGGAAAATTGTGTACCTAAGGTGACATGAGCCTGCCACTGCTCTGAACATGGGTAGGCCTTTTCCCTCTTGGGTCTCTAGAGCAGAATCCACACTAGAAAGTACCTGAAACATTTGGAGTGATACTGTTTATTGTAAGCATGGCTGTAGTTATTTCTTCAACTGTAACTACTTCTATTACCTGTGGTAAAGCTGTCCAAACAACAGCTAATTACCATGTGCTTTGCAGAATACTGGAGACAGGTTGAAGACAAACAGACATGACAACCTTTTAGGTAAACAGCAGGCAACAAAAAGACCATGACAACAGTGCAGCTTTTCACCAACCTGTTCAGCAGGTCTACTCTTCAACAAATATGACTGATGCCCAGCTACCTTTCCAAGCTGCATATGTTTACACCCATGTCTCAGAAGAATGAGCTGTGGTCAGGTGTGATGGGAAGATTCTGGGCACAAAAGACTAATGCCATGGAGTGAATGGTGGGCTGTGGTCCTAACCTTCCCAATGACATCTGCTCAGCACAACAGCTGAGCTCTGTGCCAGCTCTGCAATGCCATGTGTTGAGGACTAGGTTTCTTTCTTTTTGGTCCTTTTTACTNTTTATATTAGATACTAGTAAAGAACTGTTATTCCTATTCTCATACCTTTGCCTGAGAGCCCCTTAATTTCAAAATGATAATAATTCAGAGGGAGGGGGTTTACATTTTCCATTCCAAGGGAGGCTCCTGCCTTCCTTAGCAGACACCTGTCTTTCAAACCAAGACACCATGTCTATTCATACTTTGCACCATCCATCTATTGGCGCATGCATAGCCAATAATTTTGACATCCATGACTGAAGACATTTCCTCACAGAAGAAACCACAGATAAATTTTTGGAACTGATACTTTTCTTTATTTGTAGATAATATTTTATGGCTCTCATGAGATTTTTTGGTCACTGGACTTTAATGATTACATGTTTTAAGAGGGAAATTTAAAGGCAATACTTCCATCAACCAGCATGCTTGACCTTTACTTTAGCTGAAAACATATAGTGACATGACTTTGATAAGTATTTATTATATCTGATGATTATTGCACTAGCATCTTTTTTATATCCATGGAATAAATCAGAAATATCTCCGCATGACTCAATATTTGCCAGCTGAAATGGATGACTAGAATAAAAGCACAACACTAAATTAAGAAATTAATGGCACAAGGTAGAAAAGAGCTAAGCAGCTGTACAGGCAACTATGAATTCAAAAGTTTACCAACATAGCCTGTGTAAATCAGTCAAATGTAACCATTTGACTAGATTAATAGTAATTTTCCAGTTTACTTGATTAAAGCTAGTAGATGTGAATCATAATTTATTGAATGAAAAAAAGGCAGCACTCAGGCCTGGATTCTGGCTTGGTTCACGAGTTAGAGATGTGGCCAGGAGAGTTCATCATGTGTCTTGCTAGAATATACTAGTTCAGCCACTAAACAAAAACTCCTCTGGGAGAGACAACTCCTTCCAGTATTTCAAGTGTCCTGGTGATATGCAGCTATTTCTTATAGCATCTGATTCTCTTTTCCTAGCAATCAGTGGCAGTTTTATCTACAATGTTTTTTACTCTGAAAACCAGAAGTCTAAAACCTGTTTCCAATCAAAAAGCTGGAATAAGGCAGTGCTTAATGCATGATTCATATAATGCAAAACATCTGCAACTGAATTCTCAGCCAATGTAAAATAGCTAAACTTCTCTTAAGTTTACTGAGATATATTGTCAATTTATAGAATCAAAGGACCTCAGCTGCAGCTATACATTACACTACTAATCTTCAGGATTTACCAATATCAAAATGGAGAAATTTGCATATCTATATATATATGTTATGAAACACTATTCATAAATGAAGTTAAAGTAGGTGACTGAGAAGTTACAGGAATGTTTCTATGGCTGAAGACATGCTTTTCTTGTGGTGGATGTGACAGGTAGTATTTGAAGGAGTGAAATGAATGGTGATGTTGCTACCAATCTGTTTCAGTACCTTTCTGCTGGTCTTGGTTTTGCTAATGATCACAAAGTCCCCTGCTCCAGAAGTCAAGAGCAGAATGTAGAGAAATAAAACAGACTATGTGGGTCTACTGAGAAGGAGAAAGTTAGACTAGAAGAGCTACAAATTCTTATATGCTGCTAGACCAATGCACACCACAGGAAACACGATCAGGATGACACTAGAATGTCCTTTGCGTGGAAATCCAGGACTCAGCCGCTTTCAAAGTTGCAATATGAATTCACACAAAATGGGTAGTGTGAGCCTTTCAGTTCACAAAAATAAGTTCTTGTCTGTTTTTATGGGGGTTCCTGTAAACTCCACAAAGTTAGTCTCACAGAACATGCTTAATAATTAATTACACTAGCTGACTACTACTAGCAACCAGGACTTGTGCATCACTGAGTCTCTTGTCTCATAATATGAATGAGATGAAGGCATGTCTCTCTTCCATACAGCAGTCTTCCTGACTTCAGGATGACACTCTACTATCAGTTTCCCATAAAACAAATACTCAGTCACATGGGGTTTATGGTGTTCTTTAAAGCTTCTAGGTGAAAGGTAGTACCAGCAATGTTTTTCAGCTGTAGCATCTTAATACACACTGCACACATCAGTATGTACTCTATTGCTAAAAGCACTAAAAGCTAATAACTAAAGGAAGTTCATTTGTATGCACAAATATTTAGGTTACAAGTATTAGGGTTCTGTTAATATTATCTTTAAGGTCTTGCCATGAATCAAGAACAGCTTTTAGGAAAGAGCAGTGAAACCCAGATGATGGGGCTCTTAGCTCTATACCTTATTCAACTGACTGTGTATACACACACCCCCAAAATTATGCATTTTATTTATCTGTCAAGAAAATTCTGAAAATAAACTATTTCTTTCACAATGCATCCTGCAGCTATGCTTTCTGTGTACATGACCCTTAAAGAAAGTGAGTAGAGACAGGAAGGTATTTTGCAGTAATATGAAAAATTAAGAAGCTTATTTAAGATAATTTCATGAGAGCTTCATTTTAGAATCTCAGAGTTTGGTATTTTCAAGAATGAACTTTGGAGAGTCTGTGATCATTTTCTCCTGTGAATCTGATACTGGCAAAGATTTATAGCAAGGATAACAAAATGATATGCAAAGCAAAGTCAATTATTTTTAGCCTCTCAGAGTTTTTTTAATTAAACAGTTCTGCACTTAAAGCAAAAATTAAATGCCAATACCTTCCTACCACTATTCAATTTTTAACTGTAATTGCCATTCATCACAGAATTAGTTGCCTCCTAACTATGCCTGCACCACGTTTCAATTCAAGTACATTAAGCAATTGACCTTTAATAATGCAATGGATTGATGGCACTGCAACTTTATCATAGCTGGATTGACTATCAAATAAGACTTGTAGAAATCTCTATCTTCATGCAAAGTAAAGGGTATTTCCAGAAATTATTTGTTTTCTACATAAAACTTTTAAAAGTTTGTTCATTTGCAGGTTTTTTAAAGCTCTGCTTAGGACAAGAATGTTCAACATTTATGGCATATAGTCTTTTAAAACCCTGAATTTTTAATAATGCTGTAAAAGGAAAGAGGAGGAAAGCTGAAAACCTGGCTTTGTGGGAAGAGTCTGCATTGTAAAATCATCAGGAAATGAACAGCATGCACAGATAGACACTGTCACAGTTTTGGCACCGTACATTTTAATTGGGACCCCCAGGCACTGTTAAGTTGAAAACTACAAAGAGTAACTCCAGTAATACTGAAAACTGATTCCAACCTGAAATATCTTGACTATCAACTCAAAAGAACATTTGAATTGAGTTTTTTCTTCTGAGGTTTTATGCTTGTTTGGTTTGGATGATTTGTTTCTTAATTTCCACAGCAAACAGTCATTTCTTGGTTAAAATGCATTTAGCTCAAAATCCATTTTTTAAATTGAGAAATAGATAAACCCACAAAACTTAGCTAGCTCTACCCTTACCCTGTTATTAATAAGGATGCTAAATGTAGAAGACTGAAATCTCAACAGAAGTTGTAGGATTAAAAGACGTTTATTAATGACCTTTAAGATAATTTAGAAGTAATTCTTAAATTGTGTAAACTTAACATGAGATATATAAAAGTATGGATATGATGTCATCAATAGATTTGTTCTGTCCTTGCACTTTTGTATACCAGCTGTAGGCAATAGCTTAAACACTGCCCATTGATGGGAAGAGAAAAATTTTTAAATGCAGACTCTGCCTTTTTATTACTCTGTTTCAAATACTCAGCCTCACGTGGCAACAAATTGTCTAGAGACATTTTAATGACCTGGCGGCTGATGCTGTACACCTTGAAACAAATAAAAGTCGTGCAGAGTGCAAAAGCTGTAGCTGAGGCATCATGGGCATCACCGGCCAGATTGTCCCAAAAGGACGGAGGACGGGGAGAAGCTGGAGGAATGGATGCCACTTCGGGTGCATGGGCGGAGAGAACAGGTGAGAAACTGAGAGGGGAGCGGCCATTACCAGAGCCCCTTGTCCCTGCAGCATTGTCCTGCTGCACTGCTGGACATCTTCCACCATCAGCAGCGGACACGTTTGTGCAGCGCCCAAGCCTGCCCAAGCTGCAGCTGCAGGAGCTATCACTGTGCTCCTCGCCCTGTATTGTTGTCAATCTGCATGGCATGCCCCTGCCTGCAGCTGACTGGACAGCCCAGCCATGGCTTGGCACATCCATCCACAGCGTCTGTGAGCAAGCAGAACCCAGAAGTCAAGCAGCACTCAGTGCCGGAAGCGCTGGCACAGAACTGCGAGCGCCCAAACCCAGAAGCGCTGGAGGGAGGTTGCTGGTGCCCAGGACCATGGAATATCATACCCTGCCACATATACAGTCAGGGCTCAAGAAGCCCAAGGGACATTTTTCATTATTAGACTCACAACCTCTTAACGGGGGAAACCCAAGCTATCACACACTTGCCAACCCACAAGAGATGTTTCTGTCACACTGCCAGTATCGCTCACCATCTCTACCTACACTCCAGCTTCTAGAGGTAGGTAAAGTTGCAGATGGGGATCTCGAAGGTGCAGAAAAGATCTCTGTGCCCATGCTCCTACTGTCATTGGGTGACTTAGAGCCTATGGGTAGCACAATCGGAGCTTTCCCAGGGCTGCAAAGCAGCAGGATTGCACCCAATAGATATGTTACCCTTCAATGGTAAGTCCTCTCTGAACTAATCCAACTAGTTGCCAAACATGGACTGGGGTCTCTGGCAGTAGCAAAACATGCTATGGTTTCTAACTGCCAATGAGATGATACCCTTTGATATTAAACAAATAGCAAAACTGCTTTATACCCCAGTGCAATATATGATGCTCGAGTCCCCCTGGTGGTGATATGCAGAGGATCAAGGGCTGTGCAATTTCGAAGTAACCGCAGCAAGATCCATGCTTCGGGGCTGGGGTTTCTCAACTTATGGGAGTGCCTCCCATTGACAACCCACAGTTGCAGGACCGTTTGCAACCTCTAATTTTAGTGCAAGCAAGAGACTTGGGAATGCAGGCCCTGCCTAAGGTGGCAGACATGGCAACACCAACCCAGAGGTGTTCCACAATTAAACAGGGCCCCAAGGAGCTGTACCTTCACTTTATAGAATGATTACAAGATGCCATGGAAAAACAAGTAGTAAACAATGACACAATAAATCAATTAATATTGCAATTGGCTCGAGATAATGCAAATGAGGACTGTAAAATGGCTATAGATTTGTTACAAAAGAAGATCCACCCTTAAATGAACTAATTGATCCATGTGATAAAGTTGGAACTCAATCATATAGTATGGCTTTGTTAGCTGATTCTTTTGCAGCTGCCGTTAACATGCCAGTGTTATGGTTGTGGGCAACAAGGTCACGTGATAAGTTTAACCCACTGGGGACGTATCAAAAGCAGAGAATTGGAACTGTAATGGGAAACTGTAACCAATGTGGGAAACACAGTCATCTGGTGAAGCTGTGCAGGTACAAGTTTCACCTTAATGGACAGCTTCTCAATGAGCAGGGAAACAGGAACAGGAGCACAATAGTGAAGTGCGTGCAGACACAAGCATCTTCCCATCCCCCAGTGCAAGCCTATGCTACCAGCTCACCGAAAGAACAAGAGAGGCAGCAGGTATGGATGTTTCCACTGCCATCACAATAATCACAAGCTCATTGCAGGTGTGTAAAGTTCCTCTCAAGGCCTATGGACCTGTAGAGAGGGGGTTAAGTGCTCTGTTGTTAGGAAGATCAAGTGCAACATTACAAGGTATTTTTGCTCACCTCGGTGCTATAGACGCTGATTACACAGGGCAAATATGTGCCATAGTGTCAATACTTACTCCTCCTGTGACTATCCCAGCTAAAACTCATATGACCCAGCTTATATCTTTCAAGTCTTGTGTTCCCAAAACAGACCCAAGGACATGAGGACACCGAGGTTTCAGATCAACAGGAGAACCTCAGGTGTACTGGACTCAGGTTGTCTCTGATCAGAGACCAGTATGGTTTGTATACTCACAATGCCTTGGGCAAGTCCATCTCACATAAAGATCTGTGGAATGATGGATACTGGAACACGTTACCACCATTTCTGCAAACACTTGGCCTCAGTCGCGGCCTACCATGGCCATAGGTTCTGTTGTTGGTGGCCTTGGAAATACCACACAGAGTCATCTAAGCAGCAAACCTGTGTTGCTTATAAATCCTGAAGATCAAACAGCCACTATACGTCCCTATGTTACTGCTGCACCACTGAACTTATGGGAAAGGGACATCTTATCAGCATGAGGAGTCCAGGTGGGAATAGATTTTTAACTGGGGCCACTGTACTAAGGAGTGGAAAGCAGCCTACACTAGCTTTGAAGTGGCTCACTGTGTGGGTCCAACAGTGGCCCCTTGAAAAGGAAAAATTAAACACCCTTAAACTTCTGGTTCAAGAACAATTGGCTCAAGGTCACATCGATCCTTCAACAAGCCCATAGAACATACCTGTGTTTGCAATCAAAAAGAAATCAGGAAAATGGAGGTTACTCCATGATTTAAGAAAGATTAAGGCTGTTATGGAGAGTATGCTTTACAGCCTGGAATGCCATCACCAACTATGATACCTGCTACCTGGGACATTTTAATTGTTGATTTGAAAGACTGTTTTTTCACTATTTCTTTACACACAGACGATACCCCAAAGTTTACTTTTACAGTGCCTTCCATCAATCATGCAGCACTAGTTGAACGATACCAATGGAAAGTGCTGCCACAGGGAATGAAAATAGCCCCGCCATTTGCCAGTGGTATGTTGTATAGGCACTCTCAATAGTGAGAGAACAGTTTCCAGGGGCATATTGTTACCATTATATGGGTGACATCTTAATAGCAATCCCAACCAAAGAAGGCCTTTTACAAATTCAACCGAGATTGTTGCAAGCACTGCAAGAATTTGGCTTACAAATTGCACCAGAAAAGGTACAAGAGCAACCATCATGGAAATACTGGGGAGTTAAAATATTAGGTCAGACCATACAACCAAAAACAATTCCATTCTCAACCAAAATTCAGACTCTAAATGATGCACAAAAGCTTTTGGGTATCATTAATTGGGTAAGGCCTTATTTAGGATTAACCATCCCACAATTAACACCCTTGTTTAACATCCTGAAAGGTGACCCTGAATTAACCTCCCCAGGGAAATTGACACCTGAGGCAAAAACCACACTGGAAACAGTAGAGCAGGCTGTAATGAACAGACAAGTTTACTGGATGTGTCTTAAGTTTGTGTTACAGTGTTTGTTGTTGTTGATCTACTTCCCACAGGTATCATTGGTCAATGGGACACTCAGTGGTCCGACCCACTACACATTCTAGAATGAGTCCTTTTACCTCATCAACCTAAAAAGACAGAACCTTATATCTTTGAATTGATTGCACAATTAATCACCAAATGACGTCAAAGATGTTTACAGTTAAATGCCAAAGATCCTGCAAAAATCATTATACCTGTTCTACAGGAATATTTTGAATGGTGCTTTGCTAATAGCACAGTGCAACGAAGTGTTTTACGTAATTTCACCAGACAAATCACCTACCCAGTCAAACTGTTGCAGTTAGGTGGGACCACTGCATTGTCTCTGAGACCACTGAACCGTCGCTCACCTCTGAAAGGTCTCACAGTTTTTACCGATGGATTTGGGAAAACAGGGAAAGCCATTGTGATCTGGAAAGATGATAATGGGTGGTAAACACTGAAAGGTCACAATAATGGATCACCTCAATTACTAGAGTTACGTGCTGCAGCTATGGCTTTCCAATGATTTCCTAACAATCCCTTGAATATTGACTGATTCTGCCTATGTTGCAGATATTACACAAAGATTGGACCAAGCATTAATGCAGGAAATTGATAATGCCACACTATTCAAACTGTTAAAAACTGGGGTATACAATCAAAGCCAGAATATGTCCTTATTACATCTTACATATTTGGAGTCATACAGATTTGCCAGGCTTAATAGCAGAGGGTAATGCTCAAGCTGATTGGTTAGCTAGCCCTGCCTGGACAGCACCACAACCAGACATGCTGAGGCAGGCGAGAGCATCACATGCCTTTTTTCATCAAGGTGTTAGAGCATTACAGCAGCAATTCTTACTAACAAATGCAGGCAACATTGTCAACACGTGCTGATTGTCAAGGCCACACTGCACCACTGCAGATGTGGGCTTGTAGACCCCCTGTGGTCTACAAGTCTTGCAGATCTGGCAGACAGATATCACTCACATCTCCGAATTTGGCTGCCTAAAATATGCGCATGTTTCTGTGGACACCTCATTGGCTATAAGTCCACACAGGGGAAAGAAGCCATGATGTCATTGTACAATGGCAATTAGCCTTTGCTGCTTTAGGCATTCCTCATACTATAAAGATCAGTAATGGCCTTACTTATACATCATAAAATACGCAACCGTTTTTACAACTCTGGGGTGTGTCACACCATGTGGAAAGACAGCTAAAGAGCAGAACTGCTCAGCTCATGACAGAAATGGACATGTTAGCATTAGTAGGCCGTAAGCCCTGGCAGCCTAGAGCAGAACCCTGAGGAAAGAAGCAAGAGATAAGGGTGTGCTTGGGTGTACTTTGGTATAAAAGTCCATCCATGCCTGTGTGGGTCTGTGCTTGCCTAGTTAAGCAATGTTATTAAGAAACATAAGATATAGTTGCTATAGTAATTATTGCTTAAGGGAGCAGCTATTTTTAGTTACAGCTGAAAAGGTATATATACTAAAGCTTTGTGATAAATAAACTGACTTTTTGCATCCAAGCAATCAGTCCTGTTTCTTACATCTCCATCAACACCACACTGGTATTCCTCATTCCCCTAGAGGACAAGCCATCGTCGAGCATATCCATGGCACTTTAAACCGCATGATTGAAAAACAAAAAGGTAGAATGTGTGGTGAAACCCCCCAGAGTAGGGTGGCCAAGGCACTGTACACTTTAAATCACCTCACAATTTTGACTAATTTCCAAAACCCTGTCATTTTAAATAATTTTTTATCATTGCAATCTTCTAGTGACATCCAGTCAGCCAAGCCTAAAGTATTGGTAAGAGACCTTATTACTAACAAATTGGAAGGTCCTTGGGACCTTATCACTTGGGGACGTGGGTAAGCCTGTATATCCACAGGCGTTGGCATCCAATGAGTATCTGCTTGTGTGTGCATCCTGCTTTATGCTTTGCTCAGGATCCCAACCACCAACACCCTCGACAGGGGTGCTGCTTAGCAGAGCAATAATCAGAACGACATTTTGCACTCTTTCTATGGAAATATGTGACCAGTGGAATGACAATTTACCTGCAACTTCATTTGGCCTTGAGAGCCAGATATTTTAGAAACATGACTGAACTGAAGGATGTGTGTTTTTTAATTGTGTCAAGACAGTAAGTGCTACCTCTTACAGCTTTTGAATGTTGCCTTTAATAGTTTGTAAGTTAACTCGTTTGTAATTTACTTAAGTTTGAATGGTTTGGCCATAGATGTAAATAGTGTGCAGCATAACATCCTGCGAAACTGTGCTTATAGCTCCTGGACATGCTTGTAAAATCTTCTGATAATATGTGGGATAGACCAATGGCTGGTAAGACTAGACTTGTCGAGTTGGATGAAGAGCCTCATTCGACCTAGGTTTATTATTTGCATCATCATAATTATTTTGGACATTGTACTGTGTTTGTCATCTCATCTGCGAAGGGTCCTGCAGGAGATGACAAACATTGCCTTTGTATTTAAAAACAAAACGGGGGAAATGTGGTGGCTAACAGCTGGCCTGGAGGCCTCACAATCATAGATAACCCTAATTAGAACACAACCAGTCTAGACCATTAGGGAAAAGAGGTAAACATCCCTAATAGAAAAGCATTGGAAAGCAGGGAGATTTAAATTCAAACAACACCAGCCAATCCCTGGCAAGCATGGACACAGGCAGCTATTGGCTAATGAGCTGGGTGGTAACTAAATTCAGCCAATCAGGACCAATCGCACAGGTTTTCAAAAAAATCATATAAAAAGGAACTGCACACAATACAAATTTGCTGTTGTCACATGAACTACAGAGTATTGTGTCATGTCCATCTCAACTGCAACATTAAGCTGCAAAACTCTGAAGAGTGAGGCATGGTACGTCTCCAAATTTCACCTCACTGAGCATTAACGTGGAACTGCAACATATGTATACATGACAGGCTCACTGAATTGTCTGAAAACTGTATATATGCAGCCACTTCTATTACCTTTTCTCCATTCTTCCTCTTTTCCTGAGCCAGCTGTCAGTGCCTTGTCCAGCTGTGACAGTCCTAGACAAGCTGGACAGGCTTTAGAAGGTCATTTTTAAACACCTCTAGCACAACAGAACACAAATTGGATGTTGGAGCATAGATGTTACAGGCGACCCTAAAATGAGTCACATGCAAATTTTCTAAAACTGACTTGAGCAGAAAGCTTATTTATTTGTTTTTCTCTTTCTTCCTCAACATGCTCATCATTTCTGCCCACAAAATGTATGAAAGTTTTAAAAAAAATTTATCTTGTTTAGTACATCTTTGAAAACTTGTATTTTAAACTATTTTTTTCTTTTGAAACATTTAAAAGTTTAAAAATGTCAAGATTTGAGAAAAAAACCCTAAACTTAGCTGACAAGTTCTATAGAGTGGATAAGTGAAAATAGCACATACATATCTATGCACTACATGGCTCCCAAATGGTCATTCTCCGCAAGCAAACACTGAGATTGCCTAGCTACAACTCTTCTCCAATTTTGAGGAGAAGACAAGAAGAGTGGAAGGAGTTAATTTCATAGAGCTTAGATAGATGAGCTTTTTCTGTATCCTAGCCCTCTATCCAATCCTTTCAAACATGCACAGATTTTCCCCCAGACAGCTTCATTTGGAGGGGTTCCCTACAATATGTAGGCAATCATGGAAAAAAAGTGTCCTGAGATAAAGAATCCATGTCCCTCAGAGAGGGCTGAAATGTTTCCAAAGACCACTCCTTCAGCTGTCCATCTGTTATCAGACACTATATGTCTAACTTCATCTCAGAACCATGAACACAAAATGACATGACAGACTCAAGTAGGTCACAAGGAGTGACCTTCCCAACATTAAGAATGTGAGTCGAAGAGATTAATCAACAGCTCCAAGCCCTGCTGCTCTACCTCGTAACTATTTCCATGCCAAAAAGAAGTGGTCTACCCCTCTACTACCTGATTATTCTGGATTGTGGAAGTACTGTTTTTGCATCTGTAATAGATGGGATGAAGAGGTAAGAGTAGAGTAGACAAATGTACCTGACAGTAGACTTGTTTTTCCAAAGGATTCTTAATTTTCTGTCAGCTTTTTGTCCTTTAAAATATGTTACCTCTTCCACCAGACTCTACTTGTTACTGCACAGGCCATTAATATTGCAGTTATGTATAGTATTTTGTCCAGATCAGTACAACAAAATATCACTAAAATACTTGTGTTCTATTTTAGCAGTCACCTCTCTCCAACACATTGAGACTGTTAGCCAGGTAAATATTTCATGGTACGTCCCAAAGCAGAAAATTGCTAGAATACCTATCATATCTGTCATTGCATACCTATTAACCTTTCACTGTGCAAAATTCTTCTTCGTAATCCTCCTTTCAAAGTTGATGCAATCTGATTACAAGCATCTAATGACAGTTCACACCAAAAATAGGTTGAATAACTATTCCCCTTCTCCTCCCAAAGACCATGATGTGACATAATTTGGATTGGAGGCAATAAGCCCCTAACAAAATCACACATCAAAACCCTACACATAAACCAAAGCATGTAAAAGGCAAGAGCCAGGTTCTGCCATTCTGCTATGTTTGCAAAATGCCTCACTCTGATGAAGTACCTTTATGCAGAGATAGGAATACACAAGTATTAAGGTGGCAGGGAGGCTGAATGAGACAAACTCAGTCTCACTCAAAGCCACAGCATATTAGAAACATAAAAAATTATTTCCATGGTCATTTTCTGGAGTTACTAGCTTTGAAATTTCCAAGTACTTAGTAAAACAATCCATCAAACACAAATGACTGAATTAATCTAAAACATCCAGAAATCTACTACCCGTGAGAAAAATGAGTTAAACATTCAAAAATATCACTTTTCCTTTTCATCTTGCCTAAAAACCTCTACTTCCCTTGGCCTCACTTTGCTCTCTTTTAATTTCATCCTTCTACCAACCACCATTGAATAATGAGATGCATGAGATATTCAACCCTGAGACCGCTTCTTTCTTTCAAAAGGGTTTTATTGAAAATGTTTGTAGGCTCTTGTCTTGGTTAGAAAGACAGGCATCTGCTAGGGA
>VYZR01011652.1:33399-46380 GCA_013400675.1 Oxylabes madagascariensis | reverse complement strand
CTTTCCTTTTTTTTTTTTTTTAATTGCATGTTAAAAATTAAGTCTAGCCACAACCCACGTCCTCATAGATCTGTCTGGGGAATCATCACCTCATGGGCTGTAGGAGTCCCTGCCACTCCTGCTGCAATGGCTTTGGTGAAAAGAGGTGATTTGGAAAGGAAAGGCTCCAGAGAAATTAAGCCCTTTTATACAGGTAATCAACTGAAGTGAGTGAAAGGGCTTTTCCTCCCGAGAGCTCCTCGCCCTAGTGGAAGTGATTCTATAGATGCTATTTTGAAAGCATGTCATATCCATTGTGTTTTGAAACATTTAATTATTTGTGACTCCCTTCAGCGTGGGAGCCTTTCCTCAGCAGTGCTAGGTGGGGTAATGTGCTCATAATCATCTCCTGAACATCACGTGGAGTCTGTCGCTGTGGGGTGGGGAATTGGGGACGGGAGGGTGTTTGGGGGTGCCTGGGGTCCAACAATGCTCATGGTATTGAGCTCATGGCATGCAGGTATGCCTGCTTTTGCACAACGTTTTTCGACGTGCAGTCATCCCCCTTAATTGTCATTTGCTTTGAAAACAGATGACTTTGGTATTTAGAGATATCTATTCACTTCTACTGAGAAAAAAAAAAGCACTCGTAAATGTTCAGGATGATCTGGAAAAGTTGCACAGCTGTATCTAAGGCACTATCAAATATATCATTAGAGCAGATGGCCCATAAAAATATGCGTGTGCTTGGAATATTTGGATACACCATCCCTAGAAACATTCTAGAAGCCAAGCTAGAAATTAGAAAGCCTTAACTCAGAAAAGTAGGATTATTTCAAGAAACCAACTGTTCCCCGTATTTTCTTTTGACTAAAATAACATACAATTTTATCAAATATCTTTGTGCATTGAACAGAAGAACAGACAGAATTGGGTTTTGCCCCACCAGCTGTATACAAGAGATGCTTTAGGGACAGCCATCCCGGTAAGATAAAACCACAAACTAATTCTTACTGTTCATTTCCCTACGTGTATAAACATTTGCCAGTGTTTAAGTAAAGCCAGCTCTTAGTTTTCTGCAGAATGGGGGTTAACTCCCTGGAGAAAGGCAGGGAGTCCCAGCAAGTGGCTGGAAGGAGCTGACCTTTGGTACCTGTGAGTGCAGCAGGGAGGCGGCCACTCCTGCCAGCTGGGGTGATAATCCCCTGTGCCTCTGGTAAGTGATAGCTGATAAGTCTGCACAGAATTGCTCGGTGATGTTTATTTATCAACTGGGGCTCTTTTCACCACTAAGTTACTCAGAGTCGATTTTTTGGGGGTTAAGGAAACTCAGTTTAGATTGCTCATAGGTGAGGTTATGAATTTTTGCTCGATTCCTCTGGGCAGATATGCAGGCAGAAGTGTTGGAGGAAAGCTCTGAATGTTTGCAGTAGATATTTTTTGGAGAAAGACAAGGTAAAAATCCACAAAAACTTCAGCATTCCTAGAATACCTTTCACAGATGCTAAATGCCCTTGTTTTTGTTCAGACTGAAGGCAGAGGAGGTATCTGGTTCTCTCAGGGCTGCTGAGATGCTGGCAATGCTCTTTGGGACAGTGGGGAGGAGACCCATGACTTTTGTGCTCCTTGTCCACGTCCCAGGCATCCCAGCTTTGTGAGTTACAGCTGTCTCTAGCAGAAGGCAGGAGCAGGACTCTGCAGCTGGGACACGCTCTGCTCTCCCCAGGTGTGAGCAGGATTTATACCAAGACATAGGCTGGGAGTCTGCATTGCCATAGGAAACCTGGCATAAAATACATCAATCTCCTGGGCAGACAATTGTTATTCTGAGTGCAGAGCTCACCTGCATCACCTCTGCTCTTGGTCCATCGTTCAGGCAGATTAAATTGCACTTGGATGCCCTTCCTCAAGACAGGCACACTCAGAGATTTTGTGTTGCAGAACTGGAGTGAGGCTCTCCTGGACATTTTGGATCCAGTGTGTTTGGATCCCCTCCATAATCTTAATACATATATTTAGTATATAACACACATAGTTAAGATTGTAGGTATACATTTGTGTCCTGCTGGAGTCAAAGGATCAATGTGTTGAACACTGACTGTAGGTGGGGAATAGCAATGATTCTGTGCAATGTTTTCAAACACACCTCAAATGGACAACATGCCATGGCTCTGTAATACTTTGTGACCCAGCAACATCCTTCAGGTAAACCTCCTGCTCACTTCTTTTTTCCTGGACATGCAAAAGCCAGTGCAGCATGCAATGGAAAGCCCTATAAAGAAATAAAAAAGAAATCATAAGTGATGAGATGTGATAAGAAGGCATGGCAGCCCAGCCAGGGGTCTGTTTCTTTAGCAAAGTCTTTTTTCTGTCTGCTAATTTACACCTTTCTCCTCCAAAGTCTTGTGTCACTGGGCTGGGGTGGCCTAACAGAGTTGGGAAGAGCTTTCTCAGGCAGAGAAGGGGTGTACTGCCTTCTGTCCTGAGATAGGAAAGGGGAAAAAGTCTGTTGCTGTTGACTGAGGATGGGCAATGTCACCCAAAGCTGCTGTGCACAAGAACATATTTCATCATTAAACATTGGAATGGACTGTCCAGGGAGGTGGTGAAGTCACCATCCCTGGAGATGTTTATGGACAAAGACTGGGCATGGCACTCAGTTACCATGGTCAGTTGACATGGTGGTGCTCAGTCATAGGTTGCATTCAATGATTGCTGAGGTCTTTTCCAGCCTAATTGATCCTGTGATTCTGTGATTTTCTGGTAAAAGTGGGGATGTGCTCATGGCACCCTGAGGGCAGAAAAGGTCCTGTTGTAGAGGAGGGCTCGGTAAATGGGGCTGTGAGAAGTGTCCCTTGTCCAGGGGTCAGAGGTGTGTGAGCAGCTTCAGACGCAATGGAGCGAGTGAGGATGGAGTAGGCAGGGGAAACTCAAAATCCATCCCCTAAGGTAACATGGAGAGCTCTAGCTTGAGTAGCATCCATGCTGCTAATGTCATGGTAGAGGTGGTTTTAAGTGGAAATGGAACTGCTTTAACTGAGTCTTCAGGCAAAGAGAAAAGCCAAGATAAAAAGATCATTTACGTGGAGACCTGTTGTTCCAGACCCTTGCACTCACGGAAGGACGAGTGTGGGCACTGAAGGACAGGCAGAGGATCAGCAGTGTGCAGTCACTGCACAGTTGGCACAGCTCTGGGGCAGGCTGGAATAGGATTCATCAATCCACATGCCTACTGATGCTGGGGAGACACGTACCAGCTTAAACCTGTCCCAGCCTCGATCACTGCTGTGACAGTGAGGGCAAAACCCAGGGATTCCAGCTGAAACCTAAGCAGGAGCCTAGGTTAACTGTAACGCGAAGTCACGGCCAGATGGTTACCATCCAGCAGAGGAATAATGAAGGTATTAAGGTTAATTTAACAGGCTTAAGTCTATAGGTGGTCTTAGAGGGCTGCAGCCAAGTAGCTGAAACCTACCACCCTTTCCTAGGCCTGGGAGCGTGCAAGCAGCAGCGGTGGATGGAGGCTCCTGGTGCAGGTTTAGTGTTGTGGAGGATTTCCCCAGGGAGCAGGGGGGAGGCTGCAGACCTGCCTTCCTGAGCAGAGACTGCTGGCAGAGGAGGACGGAGGAGTTTGAGAAACTCCAAGGTTTTAGCGTGGAAATCTGTGAAGCACAGAAATTGTCCACGGATTAGAAAATTTTATCTACTGTCATGTATAAGACTGGTTAAAAATTTCCAGCGGGGTTTCCCTTTATCAGCGCTATTTCCTGTGCTCCAGCCGCAGTCTGTCCCCTGACAGGCATGTTGCTGCCTTAAAATTACAACTTTAATAGGGCAGTGAGAAGAACTTGCTGTTTTATTTTGAGCACCAGGGAGTAGCAACCCTTTTTGACTCACCTGCTGCCAGGGGTGGAGAAAGAAGTTCAGGACGTGTCACCCCCAGGGAGGAGGTCTAGCTGGGGTCAGTGAGGAGTGTGATCCCTTATCTGGGAACCTGTAGCTCCAGGGATGCAGTTGCTCTGCCCAGATCTGTATTGCATGGGAATCCAGGTGGGTCAGCACTTCACCTTGGACCTCTTTCCCTCAAGGAAAAAACTCCATGTACTGTCCAGCACTGAGGCCTCCTGACAGGGGTGAGGCCCAAGGCAGGGTGCGCTCCATCCAAAACAGGGTGTTCATCTCCAGCCTGCCCTCCTCAGCCCTTCACCCCTGCCACCTGTCCCCTCCAAAGAGCTGCCTCAAACTCAACAGCACAGGCAGCTGCTTTTCAGTGCCTGCTACGGTGCCTGTTGAGTCTTAGCCCTGATGTGGGCACTGGCTCTGAACACTTAAACCTTCTCCAGCTCTAGAGATTATCAAACTCAATGTTATTTCGTATTTTCTTTCCTTTGCTGAGTACTCTGTCACACATATGAGTTTTTCCCAGGTTCTCTGGCCAGCCAGTCCTTCCTGGCAGTATCCAGCATCCCTTGCAGGCAGTCCTTCATTAGGAGAGCTCCTGTGCCTGAGGAAGAGGTGGGAAAGGATGATCAAAGCGCATGGGCTCCTCCACAGTCCTTTTTGCTTCCTGAGTTTATCCAGTCAACATTTAAATGCATTTGAGTCCATCCTGCAGAGCAAGGGAGGAAAAGGGCCCTTTGTTTGCTTGTTGCTAAAGCACCTTACTTCTAATTAACAGAGTGATTTAATTAACATTAGGCAGAATCAGCCTGGTTTTGTTCCCTTAGGGGATAAGGGGAGGATAGCAGGCAAGGCAAACAGGTAACATCCTCTTCTGACACTAATTCTCCAGGGCACAGTCCTGATTTCTGAAGGCTGCTCCAGGCTATCTTCTCCAGACGCTTTGAATCTAAGGAAGAAATAAAAACAGAGTGTGAATAAAGTTCACATTTGGGGAGGAAGGTTGGTTTTGACTGACTATTTGTTTCCTCAAACGGTGGTGGGGAGAGGGGGGAGTTTCTGAGAGATTGCGAACAACTTTGGGACAGCTTAAGGCAGAACCTGGAAAAACAAACTCAATGATTTTTTTTTCTTTCAGCCGAAAATTATGTGTACAGTATTATCCTTTTCTATCATCCTGAGATTCTCATTATTCAGAGGAACAAGCACTTGCTGCTGCAGATTTCATGTGCATGGATCAGAAAAGTGTTAATGGACATCTACTGGTATCATCCAGGCCTCCACCCAGACCTAGGTATGACAGTTTTATAATACGCTATGCAAAGCATGGTAAGTTTATAACATATTCACAGCAATATATTAATTGCCTTTATTAAGTGTGGGTTTGTCAGATTTTTGGCATTTCAGAGAGCATCTCTGTGAAGCACAGGGCCAGAAGTATTTGGGTAGGGCACAAAGAAATGAAACATTTGCTAGGTAGCCTCAGCCTGACTGCAGTTTGTGCTGTCTTCTGCCTCTCCTCCCCAGCAGGCTGGCAGGCCACTTACTGGGATCGTGATTCCTCTAGGTTTGGTTAAGTCTACTGCTTAAATCTGCACTTCTGACTTTTTCGTAATGTGTTGCTACTGATTATTGTTGACAGGGAGAGAAAAAATGCCCTTCTCTGAATGCCACACCAGCGCAAAGCACCCTGTCTTTATGATTTTCAATTAATATTAAGACTGAATAGTGCAGCCTTGGCACAGTGTAAATTGTGAACAAGGCGAATTAGACGAAAGTTTACACATTTTTGGCATTCTGGCATTAACTAAAATAATTTAAGCTTTGTCTTTGGTGGTGGTCTTAAAGCAAGTGGAATGTGAAGGTGGAATACCCTGGTGTGAATTTCTTTCTTTAGAAGAGAGTGTTTAATTCCACATATTAACATGTTGGGCTATTTTACTAAAAGTGAAGTTACGCTGATTAGTTACACTACAGAAGCTAAAGTGTGTACATCTGCTTGAAGCAGGCATTTAATGGCAGGAATAATGGCTAACTTTGCTCATGTAACATTTCACTTTAAGGATCTTTAAGATAACTGGACACATAACTGACGCTACAGCTGCGAGAGGGGTTTTTTTATTATTATTCATTTTTATTTTCTTTTAAATAAGCAGAATTCAAGTAGTTTATTTTTTAAGTTACTTCCCCTCCCTCTGATTACAAGAATTTCACCTCCTTACTTATTACAAGAATTTAATCTCCTTCCTTGCCAAAATGAACTCTCTTTCCCCTAAAATAAAGCTATGATGAATGGGACTAGAAAGGTAAATTCTTTAACTTTCTTTAAGATGTGCCGTTACACAACAAACTTCCTGGTATTGATTAAGCCCAGGTGGTCTGCTCACCCAGCAAACAGATATTTTACAAAGCTTTATTACGCCTCATTAGAATTCAGTCCTTTAGAAGATTTCTAATTATATTGTCTAATAAAACTAAACCTTCGAAGCTATTTGCATATTATATGAAGAAATCTCATACAACAAACTCACAGTGGATTCAATTAACATAATAGCTAATTATATATCCCATCAGCCTTTAGAATAGCTCAGCATTCATGTTGCTCCTGTTTTAGCCTAGAGCAAAGGAGGTTTGAATTTTCACTTCTAAATATTGACTTTTAACTAATATCAAAAATGATTTGAACACTTTTGTGGATGAAAAGATAATGATTAAACTACATGAAACATTTTAAAAGACTTATTTCCAAGTCATTGAAACAATTCCTATTTAAACCTAAACCTTCCCATATTATCCATTCCAAGTCTGTCCATATTTTATTAAAAAAATGACCAGATATGTCTAATTATTTTGACAAATGTTGGATTGACAGTTCGATTATTTTGAAACTGCCTCCTTCCTGCAGCTACATTTTGTATATTTTTCATTGCACTTTGTAATGCAATTGTATTCTTGGCCAGTTGTGGTATCTATCAAGCAAGAAATTTAGGACTAGATTAACAGAGACATAGTAATGAACGGGCATTTGAACACCCTATAATTGACTGTTATTAAGGTGTTGTCACAGTAGTCTGTAATGAATTCTCCTGTTTTCTTTTGAAATTGGATGAGATATTCTGGAAAAAAAGCAGAAAAAAGCCCACAAAAACAAATGCAAAAGTTTCCTTCAACCTTCAAAAAAATGCCCCAAAGAAACAAAGCCCCTTTTTTTTTTTTCTTTTTAAAGTTTTCAAATGATTTGAAGGTGCTTCCAATTTTGAAACACTCAGTAGAAAAATCAGGGATGGAAGGAACAAATTTTTTGAGTTATGTGAAAACTCACAAAAAAACCCCCCTGTGTGTTCATCAATTGCCTCATCAAATGCAATGAAAAATCATATTTATACTTTTGCACCAGATAGAAGATAAAGTTTGTTGCTGAGTACATGGTTTTCTCCCATTACAATGATGGCTGCCTTTTCATTCATATTTTAATGAGGTTAGTATCTCTGAGACAGCTTTTTCGGGGTGGAGGCCCATGTCTCCGGTACAATTACAATAGGAGTTGCTTTATTGACAAGTACTATTCAAAATCTTCACAGTATAGAAAGAAAGGCTTTAGTTTTCCACCACTTGTCCAAATACTTATTCCTCTCTTACTATTAAAACACTTGCAGAAAGAGCACTCTCAACTGCCTGGAGCCCTGTACACCAGGCAGAGCACAGCTCAGCAAAAAAAATACTTCACTTAAATTCAAGTTGCATTTATGTCGGCAAAAATTTCCCTCGGTAAGACCCAACAAATAGACAGCAGAAACTAATAGGTAGTCTTGGCAGCTTCTGCATCCATGGGTTTACAACAAACAGGCTCATATAAACTACAGTTCCTACTCAAACTGTGAATCTGACTCCAAACATATGAGGGAAGGCAAAGTTATGCAGAGATTACGCATCCAATATATAATTTATTAGAAACAAAAACATTTATAAATCCAGCTCTTGGCAAGTTAACCTCTTGTGCTTTTTTAATCTTCTCTATATCTATGCAATCTCTCAAATACTTTTCATTACTGTAGCAAGAGAATACGTCCCAAATCTAAATATGATACTAAATAAAAGCCTGAACCACATCACAGAAGTGCTAGTGCATGTACAAAAACTTACTTCTAGTGCATCCAAAGGAAAATTCACACAGCAAAACCCTCTCTGTAAATTTGTGGGGATCATCACATGAATTTTGCAGGTTCATTATTTCTTTCTGATGTTGGATACATTTTCTTCCAGCTCAGTCCTTGGCTGTGGTTCACATGATAACGCTCAGGAGAAGGGAGAGCCCTGTGTTTGGGCGGGGTACCTTGAGGCATCCATGGGCTTTGGCTCAGCCACACTCACATTCCTGACCAGCCAGGAAGCCATAGGAAAGGGCTGCAGGATATATGACTACACACCTAAATATTGGTTGCAGTATAGCCATAGGAAAACCTTTTTTTTCAAAATTTGCAGAGTAAAACCCTTTTGCTGCAGATACTGAATCTCTCTATGTCAAAAGAAACACAGCCATGAAAAATGCCTTTCCCCATCAGCTAACTTAAATTACTGTCCTGGATGTAAACTTATGAAGGGGATGAAATTTAGTGCAATTTATTGCTGGAGCAGTCAGATTGCAAAAAAACCCCCAATCCCTCCCAGAGCAACACTGACCTCAGTAAAAGGGATGCCAGGGCTGAAATTAGGCTGTGAGGTTGAGTCCTGCCGTCTGTTGTAAGGGGTATAAAACCTTGCTTCCATGTTCACAGGTGTTTTTATTTTTTACCTTCAGAAACTGCCACGTATTTCTTGGAATTTTCGGGGGAAAAATGCTTGCTCTGTGCCTGAGCTGCTGGAGCCTCTGCAGTCCATATCCCGGCAAGAGGAAGAAGCAGCAGAGTTTGGAGCACAAGTTTCAAACTCCACTTCTGCTACCACCTTCTGCCTCCGCCAGCTTTTTTCCAGTTTGCGAAACATTATGTTTTCCTGAAAAAAAAATTTGCATCCCAGTGGATGTGATGGAATTTTATTAGCAAAATGTGGTTTTGTGAGAGACTGTCTTTACTGTAAAATAAGTTATGCTGCCCTACAAACAGGGTTGGGATTAAAAGGCTGCTTTTTTTTTTTTTGTCCATTTTTTTCTACTAGGCACTTTTTTGCTTTTCCCAGTCTTTTTTTTCTTTTCTTTTTTTTTTTTTTGTGTGTGCGTCTTTTTTTTAGACACTTTTTTTGCTGTTCCCAGTTTTCATAAAAAGTAGACTCCCCATCCGTATGTGACTGGGGGAGGGAGGGATTTCATAATGGGCCTGGTGCAAGAAGAAGACGAAGGGGGAGAGAGAGGAAAAAAAACCCCTCTAAGCTTTAATTTTAATTCTCCTGCCTTTATTTATCTGATTTGTGGCCAGATGGTGGTGAAGCAAGGCAACCCCTTTGTGCAAATGAAGCCCACATGTGAAAGTCCTTCTGTAATGTAATCATTGAGACCGGAAGGGTTCATACTGTGTCTGAAAAGAGACAATGGAGCCGGGATATATCAACATCGCCGAAATCGAGTTCATTTGCAATGCAGGCCCTTTGACTATGGTTGTCATGAAAACCTCCTACTTTGATCAGCAGAGGGTGGAGAGAAAAAGAAGAAGAAGAAAAAAAAAAAAAAGAAGTCTTCTAAAGGGGCAGGGATGCGGCGCGGGTGTTTGCTGTGCACTTGGCTCCGGTTCACGCCCCTTTCCGGAAGACGCAACAGGGAGAGGAGCATCTTGCACCTTGACCTGTCTAGACGGGGCGCGAAGTTTGGGGGTTTTTTTTGTCCCCGTTTCCAAGGGCGAGGGTTGCTCTTTGACCCCCACCACCAGCGGTGGTGGCTCTCAGGGCGTAGGTAGCGGCCAGAGGTTTCCTGCCGAATTCTCGCCTCGGCCGGGAGGGAAGGGGATGGACAAAGACACGGACCAGCTGTTCGGAAATAAAGCTGAAATAGTAGAACCTGGGAGAAGCTAGGTTTTGTAAGCTATTATTTTCTGCACAAAACCCCTGGGAGGTATTAAACAGCTGCATCTGAGCTGGCGAGCAGCGGCTAAAAGACAGAGCAACAACTGAGAGCCCAGGACTTTGGCAAACTCCGCTTCAACCAGAGAAACAAGTGGCTGGAGCGCCAAGGGCTTTCATGGCCCGAACGTCCGCCGCCGGCCGTCTCCCTTCGTCTTCGGGCTGCCGGGAGGTTTCCAAGTGGGAGGCTGGCTTTGGAGGAGGGAGAGGGGCTTGGGGGGTGTGGGGGTGTGAGCTGAAGGGCCCACGCAGGTTCTCCAGGGCCACCTTATCTGGAGCTGACGTTTTTAATTATGTGTGTAATGTAATGTGTCGACGGTTCTACGTAGCGAGAGGGAACGCTCTTTTTGCTCTTTCTGCCGTCTAACTAGGCGTTATCTGTATGGAGTGTGGGGTTTTGGTGATGTAATAAGCAAAAGAAAAAAAAAAATCAGGTTTTTCCCTCCATGAGGTTTCTTTAGCAAAGTCGGAGAGCAACTTAACGGAGTTGTTGGGACAGAAAAGGAGATGGGATGGATTTACTCCTAGGCAAGGGGAGAAAAATCTATGCAGCTTATAGAAAAAAAAAATCAGTATTTAATCTGATGCTTACCAACCTTTGAAATTTGGGGTAGGCCAACAGAACAAACAAGTAACCTTTTATTTTCCAGCCACAGCTGTGTCAGTGTGCCCACTCTTTCTCATCACTGGGAAATTCATGCAGATCATGCCTTGTTTTAATATTCTTGCCGTATTTTAACATGGTCCGTACTGGTTCCTCACAGAAACTGGCTGAGTATTTTGTGATAACACTGCACTTTGTCAGATGCTTTGTAACGTTATTTAGAGACATATTTGGATCTGTTTTGGGCTTCATAAATATGAATAAAGCATTTACAAAAGGCAGAAGTAACCCACGGATTAGACAAGATGCTTTATATGTTACAAATTTCCTAAACTTCAACAGTTCTAAACTACATTTTACTTGTGGGTTTGTTTTTTATTCCCTAAGTGATTAAATAGAAATTAGCACTTCCTAGAAAAAAAAAATTCTCTGCAGATTTATGTGCAGGAAATTAGGGAATTGTACGAGTGGCTAAAATCCAGATTACTAACTGGAGTTTCAAATATTTATAGACAAATTAGGGGAGGAGGGGAGGGATGTCTTTTTTTTTTTTTTTTTTTTTTTCCTGAGGCCTTGTGGTGTAGAGATGGGTTTTTCTCAGCTAATTCTGCTAAAAACACCGAGGTGCTCTGCCTGGCTTCATGCCAGTGCCTTCCTCAAAATTATATTTTATATATTTTTCTTTAATGCTTTTGGGGCCTTTTTGTTTTTTTTCTTAAACTGTTGTGGAAAGTGAACAAAAACAATCAAAAAAAAAAAGACCCTGAAAAGNAGGTGGTGTCCCTAACAGTGAAATGCCTTTTGGGGGGGTATCCCCCCCCCAACAAGTTCATGAATGTGGTTTTGAAACAAGTGAGGCTGGGCATGAAGTTTAAGTAATATTTGGTAGCATGAATTCTCAGGCAGCCCCCATTCATCCCCACGCTGAGCAGGGCAGGGAGAGCGGAGCGAGCCGAGGGCTGCTCGCAGCNTGTTTTTTTTCTTAAACTGTTGTGGAAAGTGAACAAAAACAATCAAAAAAAAAAAGACCCTGAAAAGCCAGGGGGTTGTGCTGACCGTGGCCTTCTGAGCATTTGAAAGGAGCAAGCGAGTGAGAGAGTGAGGAGCACAGGCACAGCTCTGCCTCTGTCACTGCCAGCTCACGGTGATTGCGTGTCCTGGCAGGTATTGCTTTGATTTTTTCAGTCAAGCACAGCACAGGGCCTTTATCTGAGTGTGTTTGTATGTGTATGTGTGTGTGTGTGTGCGTACACCTTCCAGCAGGAAGATTTTCTTCCACTGTGGTTTCTCCCTGCCCACGTTAAAGGGCTTCCCCTTGTTCCTAGATTGTGTTTTGGAGACAGGAATTCCCTCCTAATATGCACCCCAGCTCTNCCCTTTTTTTTTTTTTTTTTCATCCTTACAGTGGGAAAGTCTCGTAGAAGAGTATGAAGATGAAATATTCTCACTTATCGCCCAAGAGGCAGACTATCTAGCTGACAAGCTGTGCAGTGAAAAATCAGGTACTGTGTCTGATGTAACATGTGCTCTCTCTACAGCCGTGTGGGGTTGGGTGTTTTTTTCAAACCCAGTGTACTGCTTTGCAGGAGAAGTGGGCTGTTGTTGAATAAGCAATGANTTCCTGAGGCCTTGTGGTGTAGAGATGGGTTTTTCTCAGCTAATTCTGCTAAAAACACCGAGGTGCTCTGCCTGGCTTCATGCCAGTGCCTTCCTCAAAATTATATTTTATATATTTTTCTTTAATGCTTTTGGGGCCTTTTTGTTTTTTTTCTTAAACTGTTGTGGAAAGTGAACAAAAACAATCAAAAAAAAAAAGACCCTGAAAAGCCAGGGGGTTGTGCTGACCGTGGCCTTCTGAGCATTTGAAAGGAGCAAGCGAGTGAGAGAGTGAGGAGCACAGGCACAGCTCTGCCTCTGTCACTGCCAGCTCACGGTGATTGCGTGTCCTGGCAGGTATTGCTTTGATTTTTTCAGTCAAGCACAGCACAGGGCCTTTATCTGAGTGTGTTTGTATGTGTATGTGTGTGTGTGTGTGCGTACACCTTCCAGCAGGAAGATTTTCTTCCACTGTGGTTTCTCCCTGCCCACGTTAAAGGGCTTCCCCTTGTTCCTAGATTGTATTTTGGAGACAGGAATTCCCTCCTAATATGCACCCCAGCTCTCCATAAGGTGCCAAACGCCAGGCACCCCCTTGGAGCTGCACTCACCCATCCATCCCAGGGGGGAAAAGACGCTTTTGGGGCACGGGGGTGAATTGCCAGCAGCTCCCGAAATGCTGGGGCTCGGGGGGGGCTCGGCAGCTCTCTGCTGTCGACTGCTCTATCTGCCCTGAAATCAGAGCTGCGCCTGCAAGGCCGGGGAGCTGTATTTGTGGCACATCGTCACCGCTAATGCCAGACTACAAAATGGGCTCGTTTTATT
The DNA here is from genome assembly GCA_013400675.1 of Oxylabes madagascariensis. Lineage (NCBI taxonomy): Eukaryota > Metazoa > Chordata > Aves > Passeriformes > Timaliidae > Oxylabes > Oxylabes madagascariensis. The sequence goes on along the minus strand of VYZR01011652.1, from coordinate 33,428 downwards.
TAAATTTCGAGTGCCTCCTCCATCAGTCC
>VYZR01011652.1:12904-33054 GCA_013400675.1 Oxylabes madagascariensis | reverse complement strand
AAAAAAAAACAAAACAAAATCAAAACAACCAAACATCCCCTTTCTGAAAGGCTTTTAATGATTTTAATTCTTTTGTGCATATTAAGGCAGCATGATTTGAGCATCCCAGCTAACGTGGTATGTTTTCCTCCTGGTGTTACATGACTTTTTGCTCCTTGTGTGTCTGCGCTGTCATTTCCAGGTCAGAAATGAAACTAACCCTCTTGCTACAAAATACAGGCATTTGTTTCTCCTGTTTTATTGCTAATTGCAGCCACTAAGATGAAATGGGAACCATGAGAGGGCAGGTTTAGAAGTGTGCTGTTCGTTTTAAGGTGAACTCTTCGTTGTCATCAGACAGGAGCGGTCCTTAGAGGGGCTGGCCAGTCCACCACCATCATCTCCTGGGGAAAATGTATTTTATGATCGTTTAATGTTTTCTTTCTCTGTAAAATATGTAATTCCATATTAGTAAGGCCTCTTTTCAATCCTGACAAAGTAAGAAAATGCTTTCAAATATTAATTATAGCTTATTTAAATCTTCCTTCATTCTTCTATTTCTTTCCCTCATTTTCTGTGTTTTGGGGTATTTTTTCTGGTTTTATTTTCATTTCTGAATGTAAAAAGCACATAACTTGAGGCACTAAGTATTATAAGATCATAAATGAAGTTGGGTTATCCCTCCTCAGCGTGCTGCCTTCAGTGCTGGAATATGCATGAAAATATCGATCTCCGAATCAACGCTTGTAAATCTTGGTTTGTGGGTTTGAGATTTAAAGGCTGTAAGCATTATTTGGCATGTAAGAAACAGGGCCCATGAAATGTACTATAGGGTGGAAAAGAAGTTCATAGAATAAGTTCGTGTACTTTAACACATGGGTATTTGTAATACTTATTGAAAACACGTAGTCTGTAGCACAGGAGAACTCCATCTGTAAAGACACAAAGTTCTCTCTATAATCTTCTTGGACAAATAAACTCCAAATAATAAACTTTCCAGAATAGGTTTTATTTATTACAAGTATTTCGTATTTGTCATCTCTGCCTTCATGGAGCTACTCTTGGTTGTACCGGAACAGACACAGCGAGTAGCAAATTATTTTGAAAACAACATACTTAATCCAAAATGGATGGTAGGATTTCTGGTAGTGGGTTTAGCACAGAAAAACTTTCTGAGCATTTCAGAAACAAAACCCAGAAGAGTCTGTGGGGTAGTGTAGAAAAATCATCACCTTACAGAGTGATTTTCTCAGAGAAGAGGAGACTGGGATAAATCCCCTTTCCTTCTTGGCTTCTCTTATAGCAGTCTCTAAACGTTTTGGAGAACTAATTGTAGTTTTGTGCATCTTCAGTAACACTGTAAAAATATTTTCCAAAGGCACAGGTAAAATATTGATATGAAAGTATCAAAGCCCACTCTGTTAAATATCTCTTTTTTTTTGGTTTTTTTTTCATGGATATGCTCAAAAGCTTTCTCCCCCCCTCCTTGAAATACATTTTAGGTTTAAAACCCACACTGTGTCCTCACCCAGCCTTCTTACATCAGGAAGACAATTGCCTCCCTCCTGGCAGACGAGATTGCTGTAACTGCACGTTAACCTCCTTCACACAAATACCCCCCTGCATATGTGCAGGGCTGCTCTTCCTGACTATAAATAGTGGTCCGCAGAGGGGAAAGTAGTTTAGTTTTCTTCCTGGCAATTAGCACAGATAAACAAGCTGCCATTTAATAAACAGAAGTGCAAGTCCTCATCGTTGCAAATGTAGGATGCTTGCAAAAGCAGCAGGAACACTACAGAGCGATGCTGAGCTACGCTGATATAAAATAAGGGCAAGAAATTAATCCGCCATTCCCCGTATCGCCCCATTGCCCATTTTAAAATGTCAGTACATTAAAGAGTAAAGACTATAAAAAAGCCACAGGGACTTCTTTAAAATCTAGTTCGCCCAACGTTTAAAATGGGATGAAAATAAAAGTATTAAATTGCATTAAAAATAATGAAAATATATTTTTGTTAACTCTGCAGCAGGCAGGAGATGGCAGAGGAGCACAGTAATACCTGACAGAGCAGGGAAGTGCCTGCTTGGGTTTTTCCAGGGAAAATAAATTCAGGCACCAGTGGCACTGGAAATGGCGAGTCTTCGAAATTGTGTCAGGCTTCACTCCAGCCACACAGCACCAACACATAACTTACTGAAGCCTCCAACTCACAGAACACAATGAGACTTATATTATTAGGTCTTATCTATCTTACAATGGCAATTTTCATTAATACGTTATATTAAAGCAATATTACACTCTTATCATCCTACTGTAAATTATTGGCTCCTTTTATTCAGAGCTCCATGTGTTCATTGAGAATGGCATTTTTAACTTCTTTTTTTTGGAGGGAGGTGGTGCAAATTATCATACTAAGTGACAGAAATAGTATAGAAAACCTCTCCACAGGCCAGTTGTAGATTTTGATGCTGTGGATTTCACCATAAGGCAGAAGAGGAAAAAAACAACAAACCAAGTCAGTGATGTATTCATTTCATTATTGTGCTTTTAATTTTCTTTTAAAGGCTGTGTATGTGAACATGGCTTATTTCTTGTGGGCCATTGCAGACTTGATATTGGTGTAATCAAATCCTTTTTCTACTGTTCTGTAGTAAAATAATAAGGGTTGCAGTTTTCTGTACAAGCATGACATTAATGGAAGTCCCATATTATGGTAAGCAAACCCCTTCTCCACAAGTCCCATTTAGTACTTTTCTTTAATTCTAATATCATAGCAGGCTTTTTTTTTTTTTAATGGCTACTGGAGGTGGATGTTTCTTGTTTGATTAAAAAGTGGGGAACTTCAATAAAGTCTTTTAGCGTGATCAAACCGTTTGATATTTACAAGCATAGATCCATTTGCTGTCATGTATTCTTTGATCACACAAAAAGTCTCAGTGCTAGACAGGCAGGCAAAACCTGCTGAGACGCACCTTCAGATCCTCTACTATTTTTGCAAGCTTAAAAAAAACCCCTAAAAGTTAATTTTTGAGGAGATTACCTTTTTTTTATCCCCCCCTCACCCCCAAACAGGAGGTGCTGTTGCCAGTTGGCCCAATGGAATAACACAGATTTTTTTTTAATTACCCTCCAATTTTCTTTGCTGATTGCAATCATTTTCTGTGTGCTCTTTCTGGGGTTATATATATTTTTAGTTGTGATGATTGGGGCTCAGTGCCATGCCAGCAGCATTTCATTCAGGGTTAAATGGAGTTATGTGAAGGCCAGTGAGGAGCCAGAAACCAGTTAAAGCTTGTGCTAATGTACAGACCAGAGCCAGCTGATTTATAACTGGAAAATAATTTAACACCACGTATTTTATGAGTGCTGAAAGCTACTGTTTAAGTAACAGCAGGACTTCTCCTACATAATTTTCTTTTTATGTGCTCACAGCCATAAAAATGTTCTGTTTGGTTAAAATCTTAAGAGTCCCCATTTTATCTTAAAAGTGACCTACCCCATGTTTCTTTATTTAGCTGTTTGGAAAGTTTGACTATAATTTAGGCACCCGATGTTAAGTTATACAAAAGTGAAACAAAACGCTCTTATTCAACTGCAAAGAAATCCAGAAGTCTTTTTCTGCACAATTATCGCTCAAACTATTGTGTTTTTGCAAACTGATACTTTCTAGGAGGCTCATTCCCAGTGAGAACTACTCTCCTGGAGAGTTTAACAAAGCTAGCAGCTACATCAATTAAAAGCAACTAAAATGTCTGTTATGGGTATGTGCAGAATATTAAGCTGCCATTAAGTCATTTACCGCTCACCTTAACACTCTCTGCAAGACTGCGGTTTAAAAAGGCAATATATGGGGTGAGAAGCTGTAGTTTAATGCTGCCACAGCACTCTGGAATTACATATTTTCTCACGTTTTTCTCCCTGTGCAAGTAGGAAAAAGAACAGGAGAGAGAGATTAGCCTTTGCGTCCCTGCCTTGAAATAGGATCTGTGAGCACACATTTCTCCAAATGCTACCAGGGACTGGAGGATCCATATCGGTGGGGTTTATTAAAGAACTGGGCTGTAACACTCCTTGTTTTAAAACACAAAGTTTGTTCTAAAAATACCGTCAGATTTTAGCTGCAGCAATGAAGTTATACTGAGAAGACCAGGGAAATGAATTTGAAGACTAACGTGGGCCCCTCTGGAGAGAAAAACAGGATATTTTCTGTATTTATTAGTGTCATATTGTGCAGTATGCTGGGGTCTGTTCTCCAAGGCTGATCCATGGCCAAACCTACCCACAGGAGCACCAGCAAGAGCCCAAAGCCAGAGGTGAAACCCACCTGGGCAGCGACAGGTTCGCCATGAGAGCTTGGGTGCTTCCTAGGTAGTTTTCCAGCAACTGTTTATAAAAAAACTCCATAAACTGTGTTTATGTGATGTGACAATCATTAGAGAGCCCGACTTGGTGGGATAATTTTTCAATTCAAATGAGTCGGAGTTTTCAGGGCTTTGCAAAAATGCCCTCTCGCATGGGGATGCACAAGTCGTGTCCCTACCCTGTAAGGGAAGAGTCAGACACTGAATTATTTAGCACATTTGATGACAGGAATTGAGAATAAATAGATTGCTTTACTCTTAAAAAAAATAAATAAATCCTTCTTTATCTGATTCAACAGAAAATATCCCTCATTCCTGATTTATTGCCCAAAGTTGTTTAACATGTTTTAATTTTCCCCTTCATACGTTCACTGGTGGAAGTGCTTTGAGTAGAATACCTGTGTTTTTCCAGTTTGAAAAATATGTATTTTTGACTAAAGAAACAGGTACTTTCAGCGAAGCGTTATGCTTCAGGACATCAGTAAATCACATGGAACTTTTCCTACCTTAGGTGCCTGAGCAGAGGCTGCTGCTCACAAAGATTGCGGAAGAGATCAGCTCCTCATTGCAGACTGAAGTAAGATGAGAACACCAGTTTTTTCCTTGCGTAGTCAATTTTTACTATTGTAATCTCTGCTGATTTCTGCTTTTAATCTCTGAATGTGCCCACATTCCACAGGGACTTTTTAATTATTATTATTAGTAGTAGTAGTATTTTAACTGGTTTTTTATTTCTGATATTTTGATATGAAATGTGCAGATGAGAATGTGCACTTTTGATGAGAATGTGGAGTTTAATGGGCAACTGGTTTTCAACCTTATTTCTATGTTCAGGTTTTTATTTACCCCAAGGTATTTATTTCACTTGTGCTGATATTCATAAAATCAACATCTGATTGTCACAAGTTGGGGTCTGTAAAAACTGAGCCTCCTGCTCCAGCAGAAAAAGACAACTCAGAGAACTCCAAAAAACCTATTATTTTTTTTCATGCATTTAACAGATGACTTTTTCATCTGTATTTCCAGACCATAAAGAGTTTAGAATCTATAGCTAAGAGCTGCAAAGTTTCTATCCCTGTTATTGAGATGATGATGGCAAACTTTTGAAATAATTTGTCCTTTTAAAGGTGAAATAACTTAGTAGAGAGTGTGCAGTCCTTAAAACAAGCCGTTCCTTTAAAATTTCCATATCAAAGTCCTACTGATCCTGATATAAATGTTCACTCAACATGAGCACCACGAGTGTAATAACTTTTTTTAATTAAAGCTTTCTTGCTGAAGAAATGGCAAAAAACATCAAAATATTCCTGACAGAAGTTATGCCTTTCATCGTTGGGGTGTTTTTTTAATGTCCAAAATATTTATTAACCAGTATAAAACATTTGGTCATAAATCTCACCCGGAGATGGGACTCGGTTCAGGTTGTTGCTGTGTCTTTGGAAGATAAAATGGGAGAATATCTGCTTCAGGCTCCAATACTCTGTAAAAACACTGTTTAAAAGGATGTTAACTACTTAGCCAGGGTTTTAAGGTAACAAGGCCAGTTCATTCAAGGCAGTAGAATATTTATGGTAAAAGTAAGCTTTATAACAAAGAAAAAGTTCTGAAAATACATAGGTCAACTTTATTACAGATTGAATAAACAACAAAGAATGTAAAATGATGAATTGTATCATGAAAAAAAAAGCCCTCTGATTAAAAATCTGTTAAGAAGTGTCACATAATTTTAAAGTTTATTTATAGATTTTTACAATATTTCTAAAGTTAAATATTTCAACAATAACACAATCCATCCCTCAGTGCATGTAAATTGCTGGAGCTTTACAGAAGCAATTAGAGCAACGCTGATTTACAGCAGTTTAATGTCTTGTCCCCTAAATCTGTAGCACAAAGACTTGTTGTCTGATTTAATGTTTGGAATAACACAGAAGTAATTACTGCAGGTGGAATGTTCTCTGCCATACCCTACTGCCAGACCAATTTTGCAGAATGCTTTATCAAAGTTATAATTTAAGTATCGTGGAGCAGCTATACTCTATAAAATGGAAATAATGCCTTCAGAATTTAACGAAGACTTTCTTCACACTTAATCCAATCCAACACCTTCTTTGATGTGTATGTAAACAGCAATTTTTAAAGAAACTTTCAAACGTTTGAACTCCCTTTCTATTTCATTCTGCTTCTGAACAGCCAATTTAGGCTGAGGTGGGTTCTTTAGTGTGGATACTGAGCTCACCTCACATACAAAACTCACAATTAGCTGCCTCTGTTTAAAGTCTGAGAGCAAGAAAATTGTGCATAAAACTAAGACAAATATATCAAACTAATGGGAAATGTTCAGATTTCCTTCATGTTTCCATTCTGTTAAATCTGTTGATTTTTTGAGTGGGTAGAAAAGACAGATTTGGCTCAAAGTATGTTTAAAAAAAATATGTTACCATGTCACATAAAAGGAAGACAGCTACTGGGATTCTGTGCAGCTATTTCAAAGTCTAGCTAATTCTCACCTTATTTTAATCATATATCTTTCCCCCCAAATTTAAAAATATTTTACCTTTCACCAGCATCCTCTTTTTATCAATCAACATGAAAAATCCATAAAAGTAACTAAGAAAATTGATCACCTAGGAGAACAGCATAGTGCAAGTGGCTGACCATTATAAAAAGATCAAAATAAATAAAGAAAGGTGGCAACAGGGAGCAATTTTGGGTTTTTTTTCCTTTGTATTTTGTTATAGAGGAAACTTTTGTGCTTTCTGCAACAGCAACTACTAAATTATTTCAGGAAGATAGGTTAGAATGTCTCTTTAAAATTTAAGTGCTGTCTTGTGCTTTGATATGCCCTCAAAATTGATCACAGTCGTGCTATGAAGGAGTTCTTGAGTAACCTGGCTGGGATTTTTGCTGAGCATCAAGTCCTCCAGTGCTGCGCTCAGTGCAGGCATTCAACCAACGTGGTTGGTGTAGTTTGTGCTGAGAAAATGCTACGAGGTGCTAGCAGTGAGATATCCCTCCCTTGGAAGGAAAGCCTTTCTTTGAACTATGATTTGTGCATTTATTTACACTTTTGTAGTCTATCTTTGAATTTCACACTGCAGAACTGCCAGAGAATTTTGGTGTCTGTTGCTTTTTTGCATCTGTGTTAAGGTACAGGGCAAATTCACCCCAGCAGCACTCCAGCACTCCAGTCTCATCCTGATGTGACCTGGTGCAGCTGGGGCAATACAGCAGTGCACCACATCTGATACATACTCTCCCTAGCCCTGGGGTATTTATTTGGGGGGTAAATACTCAGATTGTTTCACTATCACTTTATTGAAGCGGATACTTACTGAGATGCAAACTTGAAATTTATGAGGATCTTTGTGAAGCTAAACTCATCTTGGGTTCAGTAAGAAGTGCTCAATTTAAAACAAAAAAAGAGATTAGTGCTTTTTATCATCTGTGAATTAGCAGATTAGGTAAAATGATGTGATATATGTGATGTGACATGACATGAACTGCTTGGAGTCCCATCTATCCAGATATTTATGTGGCTGTCCTCAGCTGGTCCCCCTTGGCTCCCTCCAAGAAATGAGCATCTCAAAACCTATATGGAAAAGCAAGGAAATGCGTCCTGATTTCAAACCCTGTCTTTTCTCCCTAATTTACCTCACCCTACTCTGATGAAGTTAGAGACGTATCCAAAGGCATGATCTTGCCTTTTATCAGTGCAACAGAAGTGTAAAGGTCATTTCTAAGGAAGCAGGACCAGGTCTTTGCCCAGAGCAAGTAGCTTTAGTCTGTTGACTTGGGATAGAGCTGTCACATTTGACCTGGGGAGACTTGGGTTCCCCAGTTCATGAGGACTGTTCATATTTTTTTAAAAAAACAGTTAATTTCATTTTCATGCCAAATATACCAGGGAAAGAGCACTTTCCTGGTGACAGATTTTATTTCAAATGTGGCTTATGCTGAATGAGTGGAGGTCACTAAGTTCATTTTACTGGGGAGCAAAAATGGATGAAGCAAGATCCTAAATTGTCAAGATCAATGCTTTATCTATTAAGATAAGCCCTAAAACAAGGTTATCCACTAACCAGTCATGTTTTTTATTCATATTTGTCTTTGTGGTCTAACATTTGTGATAGCTTCATCAAAATACAGTTTTTAGAAAATGCATCTTGCTTGTCACTGTTTCACTGACATAAAGAACAAGCACATTAGAATTTTATGAGCAAAATATTAACTTGTGTGGTGTCCCTAACACATATGAAGTTCACCAGAAATGAGGAGAGCCAGATTCATATTAAATGAAATACTATTAGTGGGTCTTACAGCAGGAGCAGTGAGGAATACCTTGTAATTATGGTGTACACATCCGAGTGCAGCATACTTTGTTCTGGGGCTTAAGTAGGTAATTAGCATTTTGGTTATGGAGTTGTGAGTGATCCTAAATTGTGTTGGTCTCTGAAAATTGCCCTTACTTTTAGTGCTGGGTTGGATACAGTTACTTCTGGAACAAATCTCTTGGAATTCCCCACTGGGCAGGAGCACCTCTGCCTCTGGCAGGGTGGAGGTGGCAATGGGAGACCAACCAGGGGTGGGGAAGGGGGCGAGGAGAGAAAAGCTCTTGGGATGCTGCTGGGGGCACAGAGTGGGTGTAAACCCATCACTTACACCTTCTATTGTCTGAGCATGGGGATTCCTGAGACTGGATGAGAACAAGGAAAGCCTTTAGTGAGGGAAAAGTGCGAAAGGTCAGGAAATAACTGCAAAGCGGAGTTGCTACACTCGGCAGGTTCCCCACAGCCGTGCCTGTGCCGGAGCAGCGCTGCAGCGGCGTCGATGGCTGCACGAGCGTTGATTAACAGCAGAACTGTGCTTAATGCAACACAGGTTAATGCAGAGGCTTTCTTCAGGAGCGCCTCAACCAGGCTGCGTGCGAAAGAGTGGGAGAAAAGAGGAGACCAATTCACAAAGCTCATTTAAACTGAGCGAGAAGCTTTGGAAAACAAGAAATGTCTTCGTGCCTTTAACCATATTTACAGACCTGGCTGGTTTAATGGCATTCAGCAATAAATTCCATCGCCTTCGGGAGCAATTGATAAAGGTTCTGGTAACCGCCTGCTCCAATCTACTTTGGGGAATGTTAATAAACCAGTACCCAAGGACTCCTAGGTGTATGCCGTGGAAGAGAGGGAGCTAAATGTCAGCTAATTAAGCAGAGCTGAGACCATGAAAGATCTTGTGAGTTAAAAGTTAAATATTAATATCGGTTTCAAACTTTATGAAAAGCTGGCTTAGTGGCAGGGAAGCAGAAGGGATATATATCCAGCATGTTCATGACATTTTCTATTTCTAGTTAACCTTGCAGCCACATTGAAAACTAGCTGAAGTTTTCTTAAAGCAAATTCTAGAAGAGCAGCCAATAAGGAATTACAACAACCCTTGAGGTGACACAGACATTAATGAAGGAAGAAAGAAAAAGATTTCAATATGGCAGTGTTTCTTAAATGGTAGGAAGAAAAAGAAAAAATATCTTCCTCGTCATATTAAATGTGATATGAGCAAAAGGTGAGAGTTCAGAAAGCCTTGGTGCTTGGCAGGGCTGTATTTATCTGGCTGCACATGCTGATCAATTCTGCAAACTCCTGAGACTAGGGCCAAGCTCCAGCCAGCACCAGCCTTGCAGAAGCACAGGAGCAGTGTCTGTCTGCCACAGTTACCAGGGCCAAACACACCAAACACAAGGTCAGCACCAGCCATTTGCTGCTGATGGGGACTGAGGGCTGGGATGTCATTTTCAGCTTGACACTGGAAAGTGAAGGTTGAGCTCTATGCCAAATGTCTCACACAACTCACCTCGCCCAGGTTACCTTGAGCTGATCTGTTTTGTGTTTGAGTTTCACTATGACTGTTGTGCATTAGGAGCTGTGTTGGAGGGGTGGCTCTCAGCCCTGCTCAGGATTGGGATGCCCTGTGTCTGGCCTTGCACAAGTAGCAGAGTTAATTCACCCAGTGCTCATCACACGCCAGCCAACACAGGGTCACTGCTCCTTCATTAACACAGGTTGAGAATGGGCAGACATTAAACACTTTTGCCTTGCCATGGCCGAGTCTTAACCACATGGCCATCTCTTCTGGCCTCCACAGGGATGGTAAATTACTAGAAAGTATTATTTGGGGACAAAAAAGATTGATTAAAAGCCTGTTTACTGATACCAAAGGAGATGGAGCCTTGTCTCAATTTCTTTCCCCATGTAACCTATACCATGATGGCTAAATATTCACATTTTCACTGCATTTAGCTAAGACAGGGGTTTTCTGAGCTGTGCTCAGCTATGTTGGCCAAAAGCAGGACAGTGTGGTTGTGCACCTGGCCCACTGCTCTGCCCATTGCAGCACACAAAGTGAACTGCAAAATACGGTCCATTTCATCCAGCTAGATAATCCTGACTCTTCCAGACGAAGAAGAATAATCTGTGTCACTCCTAATCTGTGAAATTTATGATTGATGGATGCAGAGCGAGCACCCCAGCACCTTGCATGAGCCTCTGGGTGCCCTGGGTCTACATGGCTAAAGGTGGGGAGGAGCTGGAGAAGTGCCTGCTGTGTGGCTTTGCTTATCACTATGTGTGTCCTTCCCTCCAAATTCCCCCATTGCCAGTGAATTTCAAAATATAAAACTGGACTACCTAGGTTTGGACGGTTTTATGGTTTCAGGTATCTTCCTTCCTTCCTTCCTTCCTTCCTTCCTTCCTTCCTGTCCCCTGTGTCTAATCCCAGTGCAGGCAGTGGTGTCAGCCCTCAGTCCCCAGTCTGTGATGCTGCCTTTCCTAAAGCAGCTTCCCATGCTTAATTAAACCCCAACACTCACCTGGAAATTTAGCACTCATCTACCTGAAAAGGGCTTTGACTCTGTGTTAACCAGAGCCTTCCTGGTCATGTCTTTCCCACTTGGAAGCAGAGGGATTTGTGGTCACCTGGTGATGGCACAGCCTGAGAGGATGGTAATGATGCCTGAATCCCAGGGATTGTGGGATTATGTGAGGTTGGTTTTCTCAGAGTGATTTTGGTCTGACTTTCAAACACTTAACTTTACATGACCAGGTAAGATCATAAAAGGAATTTCAAGATGCTTGGTGTTTTCTGAGGCTGAGTCATGTTTCATATGGCCTTCGACTGTGCTCCTCCTCAGGGCAGCCTGAACACACCAGAGCACTTTACCAGGGGGAACAGCTATTTTTCAAGCTTGAAACTAGGGTGAGAAGTCAGCTGGTGGTGCTGAGCACAGCCAGGACACTTCAAGGCAGCACGTGGCAAGATGACAGCCAAGGTCATTCTGGGCCGAGCCACACTTGTGCTGGGGACACTTGAGGGCAGTGAGAACATTTGGAAAGGTGTGAACTAGGGCAGGTTGTGGTTGTGAGGCTTTCTGGTGTGATAGCATAGCATAGTGCACAGGGAATTTCCTGTTTTCATATTGCCTCAATTTCCCAAAATGAGTGACCCTCACATTTTCATCATGTTTATTTCTCTCTTGTACAGTCAATCCTTAAGTTCTCAGGAAAGCCTCCTGTCTGCTGTGTCCCAGATTCCAAAAAGGGATGAATGTCTGTCTGCCTGCAGCCCTTTCCCACACAGAACCTCTAAGGAATAGGAAAGTGAGATACCTAGACAGGAATAGATATCTTCTCTCCATGACGAGTCCTGTTAGGTTAAGACTACTTCCTCTCAGTGGGGATTTTGTCACTCTTGATCATTCTGACCAGAACAGCTGCACTGGATGTTTAAAAAGTACTGGAGGAGAGCCTTGGAGTACCCAAATATGGAATAAGGGAGAGCTGGTCTCTCCTTAGTGGACACCAGATGGGATGCAGTGTAAGCACGAGCAGTCACTCACCTCTGACTGACTTTGCAAAGTCTCCATTGTGGGAGATGTTCTTCCATCCTCTTGTCCTATCTGCTTATTTGATTCCACCTATTCTCCTTCTCCAAATAGTAGGGACGGAGCTCATATTTCTTATTATATATTGGTACAAAACTTAATGTCATGGGCTGTCTAATTTCAGGGGCTCCTGAAACAATACAGTGATGGAAATAACAAAGATTATCACAACCTCTGGCTGTTTCTCTTAGGGAGGGGTCTTCCATCTCTCCTGAAAAACCTGTAAACAACCCTGGAAATGTCTAGGAAAGCCCTGCCCTCATGAAACTGAATGAACAGCTCCTTGATTCATTTGAAGATGATGATAAAAAGACAAAACACAGATAGCTGAGTCAGCCATCTGATCTTTCACCTTTCTGTGCAGATGAAAACACAGATTCTTAACCTTTGAGCCCTTCAAACGATTTCCTGATGCACCTCAGCAATGGCAATAAGACTTAAGCTGCCACTGTTCAAGGGAAGATTGCTTGAAAGCCTCTTTTATACTTCACAGCATTGGATTTTAGTTCTGTGTGACAACAGTTTTTAATAAAACATTAGTTTACCTTGACTGGAAGCTGATTTGTCATGGCTGCATTCAGGAAGGCAGGTAGGTTACACTTCCTTATCAGGGGTCTCAGCGGGGAGTTGGTGTCTGCATGGACAACGCTGCACCTGCCCCATGGTGATCAAGATCTTGTCTTGACTGGGCAAGAAATTAGGAAGAATGCCTTCTAAGCATGTGAAACACACAGGGAGTATTACCACAGAATTATAGAATGGATTGGGTTGGAAAGGACCTTAAAGATCATCCAGTTCCTGGATGATCCGTGGGCAGGGACGCCTTCCACCAGACCAGGTTGTTCAGAGCCACATCCAAGCTGGATTGCTGTCCAGACACTTCCAGTTGCCACAAGCAGTAAGCAAGGAGTGATTGTATGACCTGTCCTTCTGGTCATTTATTTACAGGGTGGCTCAAGGAAGATAAGCACGTAGCTGAAGTTTTGTGGTACGTTGGATATAGCCAGAGCTTTGCATCCAGAATGTGGGCTGGAGCCACCAGGGGTGTTGTGAGATTCTCTTCAAATCCCCACAATGAGTGGCCATTTACAGCAATGTTTGCAGGTTTTTGGACTGTGTATAAGCCACAGTTTTGTATGGGAGGTCCTGTTTGGGTAATGTTTATAGGAACATCTCCAGAAGGTATCCAGAACACCTTTCAGGTAGTGAGTACTCTCTTCCAGTTCCACAGACTGGAAGGAGTTTAGGCATGCATTGTGACATTGAACTTGCCTAAAAGTTTTAAGTGCTTCATTCTCTTCTTGATGAGACTTATTCAATAGCGGGAAATTTGTAGGGATTTGGCTGAACTTACTCTTGATGTTCCCAAAGGAGAAATGAACCTAACATCTTGACATGACTACAGGGAGGAGTTTTTCTCATTGACTAATTATCCAAATAATATTTCTGACTACAACTGTTTCTTCCACAAGAGTGTTACTCTTTGCCATGCTTTAAATTTTGCTTCCATAAATCTGGATAGCAGAAATGAATGAACCTCAGTGGGACACAGAGAGTTCATTTAAAACACACCTCAAAAAATCTAAGCTTTTCTATTTCAAAAGACTTTTTCATTGTTCTCCATTACCTGAAGGCAGTTCTAAGAGGTGCTTCAGACAGAATATGGGAGTTTTCTTAGACTTTTTAAGAATGGGTCATTCTTGGAAAAGCTGGGTTTTATAGAAACACATAAAGAGCTGAGATTTCCATATAAAAATTCATTAATAAATCAAGGCAACTCATCTAATATTTTGAAGTTTTCTTGCACAAGGTGAGAACAAATCAGATTTTTTTCACTGCATGGACATTGTCCATATCAACAGGAACATCCTTCTATTTGTCTGCAAGTTTCCAGACCAAGGAACAGTCTTTTCATCACCAGTTACCATCTCTAGCAACTCTTGTTCAGGATCCTATCTTGGATGATGAATGAATTATACCTAAAATACACAGGTTAGGTTTTCTCTTTTTGGTGTATTTTCCATCTTCTTCCTATAAAGGGGAAAGATCTGAAAAAAGTGAATTTTATGAAGGAAAACACAAAGTTCTGCTCCAGGATAGCATGGCTCCAAGCTTCCTGATGGACACAATCCTTCAGAAATCAGTAAGAGTGGGATTTTTCAAATTTAGTTCTGCTTTGTGTGCCTCTGAGACCTGGAATCACAACATCCGTCTCAACATCTGGCTCTTCTTCTGTAGCAAACCCAAAGCCACTCAGACCAGAAGCAGCTTGTCCACAGAGACATCTGTAGCTTCAGAAGACGTGGATCCTTAGATCACAAAGAAAAGCTGTGAATTGAATGGTGTCAGATAGGTGTGTCTGGCAATGGGAGCACCAACCTTTTGACATTCCACAGACCATTCATTACTCCAAGGTTCACTCATGTCCAAAGGGCTCAGGTTTGGTCCCCACCTTCTCCACAAATGGAGACTCTGTGCCACTGTCCCTTCTGAATCAGTTACATCCTTCTGAGTGCTTGTGTCTTCTCCAGGGCAGGCTCCAAATCCCCAGGGAGAGGAAAAGGGGAAACCCTGGGGAGGAGCCAGGCTGTGGAAAAGAAGAAAAAGGCTGAGGCAGAGTCAGAAAAGCTGAATAAAACCTAAGGAGTGAAGAAAGAGGAGAATAAAGAGAAGAGAGAGAAAAGTGGATCAGGAGTTAGAATAGGACTGCACAAGGCACAAGGGGTACCAGGAACTGGAATGAGGAAAACCCAAACCAGCTGAGCACAGAAACAGAGAGATTTACATGTCCAGGCAAAATAAAGTACTGTTGTTAATTTTTTTTTTTAAGAATTACTTTTTAGAGGCATTTTTAATAAAAACAACTGAACAAAATAGCAAAGTTGTTCAAAACTAAGAAGGTGTTGAGAGTCCTTCCCCCAAACAACCATAACAGTAGTTCAAGTGGTACTGTAATCACTGCTGTGCGATGCAGGATACACTGGGCTGAACTTCTTTTCTCCTCAAAGGGGAGAAAAGTTATTTACAAAATCAAACAGAAACCAATAACTCTGAAGGAAATTAAATAAAATCTAAGTTTAAAACAACTTACAGAGAGACAAGAGGAGAAACTCAGTTTGTTGAAAAAGGTAAGGCCAAAATGCAAACTCAAACAAGGATACCAGATGTCTGTTTTACAACAGCCTGTGATGGAGCTGGTGGTGAATGTGCAGACCTGAGTGATGCCTTGGCAGTTTTGTGCTGCGTCAACCTCCTGCAACACTCAGACCTCACCCCAAAGGTGACATGTTCCAAAATGAAGAGACCTCTACAGAGACTCTAGCTGGCCCCAAAATAGCCTGGCTGAAGAAATGGATTAATTTTGTGTGTAAAGCCTTCCTGCTGCCCATGCCCAACCATCCCCACACTGTTTTGTATATCAGAAGTACATTTAGGAAGCATTCCAAGTATGATCCAGAAAAGGATGGCTTTTATACTGAGCCATTTTCCCAGCACACCTCCCAAGAGCCCCAAGTATCAAGGGGCAGTACCAGGCTCCCCCAGCATGGCATCCTACATGACGGGAGGATCTTTAGTGCTGGGGATTAGAGCTCCTTCCTTTCTTAAGGCTTGTAGCAATGTTTCTGAGGAGATAAGGAAGCCCTGAGTCCTGACAGGAGTGGAACAGGAAGAGCAGGTGGAAGGTGGGAGATGGGAGGAGAGCCAGCTCTGGAGGGAGCCAGGAGCTTTGTGGGGACACAGGTGACAATTCGCTTCTCCCTTGGGGTCCATCTGGTTTGTCACATGCAGCCCACCCTCCACCTTTGATGCTGGGGAGAGGAAGGCCTTTACCCTCCTCTTCACATGAAGACCACCATGCTAGAACTGATGGTGTTGCCTGAAGAGCAGCAAATTTTCCTGTAAAATTTTCCCTATTTTCAGAGCACCACAGGTTGCTTTACAGCCCCCACCTGGCCTGCTGGGTCCCCCCCTCTGGCGGGGGCTCTCCTCCCCTCCCAGTGACACCCAGCACAGCAGTTTCCCAGAGTCTTTGATGTGATGGCTGCAAGAAACCCACTGTCATTCACACACTGCAGGTCTAGAGGTCTCGTAGTTATTCATTCTTGCCACAGCTCCAAGTCTTCGTTTTCTTGCCCCGGGAAATGCACTTCATTATTTATTTGTATTGGGCCCAGGTTGGTAATATTTGGGTGCACACTACAAAGTTTCCTGCAAAGAACTATTGCTGACTGCCAGGGCCCGTCAGGCCCCGCTCACCCCAGGCCCCTGGCAGGATAACTATCCTCATCAACTGCACATTAAGACACACATTAAGAAAAAAGAAAGGTGAGGTCCTCCATGCTTGTAGCACTGTTGAAAGTAATGGAGCTGACATGCAAAACTGGTGTTTTTGGAGTGTCATTTAATGCTGTTTTGCTTTTAGCTGTAGGAGTTCATCTTGTCAAGCCTGAATCTTCGGTGTCGCTGCTCTGGGCTCAGCGCTCTGGCTGGTGTTTGCCTTTAGCAATATCTGCAAAAATGTCCCCTCCTCTGACCGTGGGACACCTGAGAGTTTGTCAGATGACCTCTCTCATGGCATGCTCCTGGTGGCATCACCATGAAGTCAGGTCCTATCAGGAGCAGGTCAGATCTGCACTCCAGCTGGTTGGGACTCATAGGGCAGGATGGGAAGCACCAGGGATGGTCAGACACTGAGTTATACCTAAGAGGAGCCTGTATTCGAGCTGTGATTTGTACAGACAAAAAGCACAGGTTCCCCCAGGTGTTCCACATGCTGCTCTCTGTTGGTTCACTTTGGAAGATGCATGAACTTGTATGCCTGTGTGAAAAGCCCTCAGTACTGGCAGGGAATTACACCCACAAATGTTGAAATATTCCTGCAAAAACATTGCATCAAGGGAGGTTGGCACAAGGGCTCTCTCTCCACACAGCATGGCCCAGACTGGATTGCCGTTTATCCATGTGGTGGTGACGCTGTTTGGTTTTTGCCTTTTTTTCTTTTATGTATTCTTCACACATATATTTGTAGCTCTGCAGTCTATTGTATTAGTGGCTAGTTTTCCCAGTACTTTTCAATGGCCTTTCCTAGGGCAGAACAACAAAAAAATTCCAGAGCTCCAAGCTCTGGAGAGTACAGGGTCCCTATCCTATCTTGGTTCTTCCTGGCTGCCAATTCTAAGAACAATTCTTGGAGATACATTTCCATGGCCAAAGTACAGACAGTGCTGAGGGAGGGACCCCAGAGAATGGGCTTGACCTGGGGCAGAATTACATCACCACTTGTCCTCCTAATTGGTGCTTTTTATCAATTATGCTAATTTCCTAAAACCTATAAAACTGTGTTCACCCCTGGAGGGGGCAGGCCTTTGTTGACATCTTTCCGTAACTGCCTCTTAAGGCCTTCAAATAAAACCCCTATTCTATTACCTCCTTGCTGAAATTATCTCAAGTTTCATTTCCAGGTTGGGAAAAAGGCAGCAGTGGGAGCACCCAACTGGTCCCTCACATATTCACCCACCCAGGGGAGATGCCAGCCCTGTCTGCCCGTGCCACACTCGGCACTGGGCTCCCCCTAACCCGCCCCCCATGCTCACTCTCCCCACTGCTGCTCCTGCCAACTGCACCACAGGAACCGCAGGAGGAACCTCAGGAGATGTCTACTTTTTATCCTAACTTTGATAGTGATATTTTGCGCGTTCTTAAAGCACAGAAAAAGCTGCTCCTTTCTTCTTTCCCCCTGCAGCTCCCTTGCCAGGGCAGGTGTGTTTTGCAGCTCTCTGCTCAAGCAGCAGTGAGGGATATCAGCAGCTCTGTACCACAGCGAGGTTTGCTCCACCATGAAGTGGAGCTGGGTTCAAGCAGCAGGATTTCTTAATTCCTTGCCAGGGATCTAAAAAACTGTTGGATGGCACGGGAATTATGGCATGGGTCTGGGAGTCCAGGAAGCTCTTTGCACTGCCTGGCTCTGACAGTAACTTCTTACATGACCTCAGGCATGTCACTTGGCTGATTCCTACCTCGATCTCCCCATCTGGCAAGTGGAGATAATTCTGTCCTGCCCCACATGACTGTTGGGAAGATAAGTTCGTCATCATTTTCCGAGGTACTGCGATGCTACGGGAGATGGATAATGAGACAGACAGAAAGATAGCTAGATAAATCAATCTCTTCTCATTCAAGTGAAAGCAGGCACTGCAGGTGCAGCGTTTGAGATTAATCATCAGAAAAATTAGTTCCCTCAGTATCTTTTCATGAGGAAGAAACAGCCGTAGGGCCCAGTCCTGAGGACAGTTATGCACATGAGTAACCTTAACTTGAATTCAAAGGCAGTGCACGAGTAAAACTACTCATGTGAGCGAGTGCGCGCTCCACTCGCAATTTCTGAAAATGCCTAAATAAATGATGTGTCCCAACTAACACATGTCCCTAAGTCACTGGCTTGCTTTTAAATATTTCCCTCAGACATTTATTTCTGCCCTTTATTAGCCAGGTTCTTTATTAGCAGCTGTCTTCCTGAGAAGCAGTGGGTTATGGCTTTCTCTGCAAATACAGTGAAACAAAAATAACCACAAGTATGTTGCTCATGGGCCGTACACACGTTGTGATTTTACATATGGTATTAACTGTGTTATTAATTCAAACTAACCTGTTACTCTTCCAATAGCATATATCTTTACCCTATTTGAAACCCGGTAAAATATACCTATATTCTTTTTTGTTTGTTTGTCATATCAGAAAAGGGGAACTCTAAAGGCAGCAAAGTGTTATCTGAACTTCTCTACCACTGTGGGCTATAGGAATCACTTTTTTTTTTCCCTCCAGACCAGAACATGAATCCCTTTAACAGACCAGACTGGAGCCAGAAACTGAATAGGGTTATATATTCAGTTGCCATAGCTGCCATATGGTGCCAACATTGAATGAAATAAAATAAGAGTCCGGGAGGACTGGGAATCAATATTGGGGCAGCCTGCACAACAACGCTCACTGTGGGAAAAAAAAAAAGCCCAGCCCGACAGAAGATGGCAAAAAACCCAACCCCAAATGGCCAAAAATCTGCTGCAGAGGCAGAGGCGAGGTGTCCCTGAAGGGGAAGCCATGTGAGGATGTGACTGTGAGAGCCAAGCGAGGCCGTGCGGGCAGCGGAGAGAGGAAAACCATCCGGGCATGGAGCAGCGAGCAGTGGGAACGATGGTCCGGGCAGGAGGAAAGGCGCTCGGCCCGGCTCAGCTGCGCCTATCCCGGCTGGAACATCAGCCAGGCTCCAAAGGCAGCTCGCAGGGAACCGAGGAAAGAGCGAGGAATTGAACCCAAGTGGGTGTGAACAAATAGGACAGGTCTGTAAGGCACCGAAAGTGAGCTCAGGGGCAGGGGAAGATACCGCAAACCTTCTGGTTTTCCGTGCGCGCTGTGACAAGGGAGTGTGGTGGTTTACAGATGTGAGAACAAAAGATTTTAGGTGGCAATAGTAGATGATGGGGGGGAAAGGGATAAGTAGAAGAAAAAATCTAAAAAGGGGGGGTAAATAGAAAGGAAGGAAAAATGAGAGGAAAAGAGAGAGAAAAAAAAAAGGAGAGAAAAAAGTCGCCCACCCCCAACTCTGTCTAAAATTTCTGGCAGTTCCGCATTCACAAGGAGTTATAAGGTGCTCGCTAGGCTGAGCACATTTCAGAGCATCCTCATATCCATATTTCTTCCACTTTTAGTTAACAGAGCCCTCCCATTCTAATTAAAATAGCTTCATGAGGACTGAGAGTTGATTCCAGAAACTCAAGCTATCAACATTGGCAGGTTTATATATATAGAAAAAAAAAAAAAAAAAAAAAAAAAAAATAAAACACCAGGAAACCAGACCCCCGGGGGGGACAGATTTACAGGA
>VYZR01011651.1:0-14067 GCA_013400675.1 Oxylabes madagascariensis | reverse complement strand
GATCAACGGTAAGTTTTGTAGCTGCTTTGGCCCCAGGTCTGCTGTGTGCTCACTTGTCCATCTTATGATAAGGAATGATGTTAATAGGGTTTCTAGAACCACATTTGTCTTCCTGACATCCTTCCTTACCTCTTTCAAGCATGCCTCTGGGGACACTTGGAAACCCTTTGTGTGGAAATATCTTTAGTGGCACTTCCCTGAAGCTTGATTGTGTTGTAGCAGAGTGCTTGGAAGATTGTGCTAAGACACGGATTCAGCATGTCTGTCCATTTGTGTTGATGAAGGCAGAACTGGCAGGGCTTCTGGCTTTGCTCCCACCATGTTCCATTCAGAAAAGAAGTGGCTGCTGTGGAGTCCTCTTTCCCCTCAAGTAAAGCACAAAGACCTCTTTTGGTTCACAGTACACTATTTGGAAGGGACTTCCCTGAAAACTATAATGAGATCCTTTGGACTTGGCTAGAAGTGACAGAACTCTTACTAACTCTCACCTGTAGCAGTTGAGATGGCTACTGGTTGGTACCTAGTGAGGACCAGATTCTGAATTTTCTACACTGCTTTTCTGTCCCATTTTAGTCAGTGCTGGAATAAGAGAACATTTTTACTGAAGGAATGCAGCTTTTCTTCTCTGATTTCAATCATGTGACAGTGGTAGCGAAAGCCAGTATAACACGGCACAACAGTGACCAGCAGTAGGGTTAGGGGCTTGCTTTTATCTCAAGATAGTGGATGTAAATGGGCTGATTTTAGCCATACGTCACCCCGTCACGTACTTCCTCAAGTTTGTGCAAGCTGTCACCGAATGCTAATGCACCAGCCGTTTCTTTAGGTGCTTATCTGTTGCATAACAAAAATAACGCCGTCAGAGTTAGCAATGCATTCTCTGCCTGCCGACCCCAGTCTGGAGCTGCAGGCAGTGCTGCAGACACAGCTGATAGGAGCTGGTGAGTTACCTATAATGAAATACTCAGAAAATCTGCCCACCCCTGTGTCTCTGCAGCTGGCAGCTTTCTGTGCCTGAGGGTCAGGTTTATTTTTCTTGGATCCTTTAGAAGAATATTTTCTCTTCATTACCACTGCCATCAGCATGATAGCAAAATCTGTAAAAACAGAATAAATCTCTAAACCTGCACTAGTGTTCAGCAGTTATAGATGCCATGGGAATACTGTCCATCCATTGGGATAGTGTGCTTACACACTTCTGTTTTGTGTTTAACCTTTGAGAGGAAATGTGGGTTGTGGTTTTGTTTATTTGTGGTTGGTTGTTTTGACTTTTTTAAACTAATTTATAGGATTATACAGAGGTAAATGTATACCTGTGTAATGTAAACTAAAGATGGCTTCATAGAGCTTTCTCCTTCCCTATCCGGATAATTCATCACCTTACAATTTGATTGCTTCTCTTGCAAGCTAGGACTGGCATTAACTGTGTGTGGTGGCACATTACAGAGAAGCTCACCAAGTTTGAAATAGGGTAAGGAAAGAGGCAGCTAAAGGTAGCTCGTTGACTAGTGCTGCATTCTCTTAGAGTAAACTGGAAACACCAAAATAATGATAGAAACTAATTCTGCATGCTGATCTTGCCTTTCAGCTGCAGATTTAGTGAATTTGATTGATAGTATTTGCTTTGGCTTGAAATACAGCTTGTCCCATGTGGATGTTGTACTAAAAAAATTCAGCTGCATGTTTTTGGGGCTTGCTGCCTCTTTCTGAGTGGCACAGCATTGCTGTTTTTTAGGTCCTGAGATCATGAGCAAGCTGGCTGGTGAGTCTGAGAGCAACCTGAGGAAAGCCTTTGAAGAAGCAGAGAAGAATGCTCCTGCCATCATCTTCATTGATGAACTGGATGCCATTGCTCCTAAGAGAGAGAAGGTAAAGAGAACCTATAGGAAGTAAATTAGTATGTCCTTTTTTTTTTTGGTAGCAGCTGGCATGAGTCTCTGCATTTCACTACAGGATAAAGCAGCATTTCCTTAACACCTGAATTCAGTTGGACATGAGGACGGTCAGATACAGTTCGTGAAATTTGTTACCATCTTGTGGCTGTTGTATCTGCCGGCTCCATGCAGTGCTGGCTGCCGTGCTCCTTGTAGAGCTGTTGCTCTCAGTGCTACTTTCTGTCCCCACAGACACACGGGGAGGTGGAGCGTCGCATCGTGTCTCAGCTGCTGACCCTCATGGACGGGCTGAAGCAGAGGGCACATGTGATTGTGATGGCAGCCACCAACAGACCCAACAGCATCGACCCAGCGCTCCGACGATTCGGTAACTGCTCCTGCCCTCTCTTTCCTGTATGTCACACACTTTGTGATAGGCCATGCTTCAGGGGCCCCATGAGGATTGAGCAGAAAGTCAGGTTGAACATGTGTTACATAAACTATTGACTTGTTTCCAGCTCCTTGCTAGAAATTATTTTCCAGGCTTGTAGCCTTTGATGTTGTTTTCTGTGCCATGTTAGGTGAGAATGTGTAGAAATAAAATAATACTTAGAAGTGAGAAAAGTGTGCTAGCCCCTATTAGGTGAAGCTATTTCAGGACACACTTAAGGAGGAAATGCCTAAGGGGACGTTCCTGCATTAGATTGCAGAAGGCCTGATTTAGGTTTCTTTTATTAATGAACGGTACAGTAGTTTCTGAGACTCAGGTTTTCAAAACGTGAATGTCTGGTGTATGACCAGTTGGTAGAGTCTGTAATAGCAAAACTGTCAAGTGTGCAGCGGGAACTGGCCTTTTAAATGTGTAGTGAGCTGTTGGAACCCTGGATGCTGAAAATACCAGGCTTTCTGCTTTGACAGGTAGTGACCCTCACATGGGCACTGCCTTTGACTTGAGGCCATGGGAATGGCTTCCAAAGCTGAGTGATAGCACTGGGAGTGTGTTTTTGTAGTTGTATAGAAGTGTGTGATGTCACAGGATGAAATATTTAAGGTTTGGGGTTTTAGGGTATAGAATATAGTAATATATATAAGGGTCAATATGGAGGGATTTGAGCGTTGCCTGAGTCCTTCTTCACTTTCTTTTTCCTCCTTCTTCTCGGGTTTGGGTGATCTTTTCTAATTGGTTAGTGAAAGCCCACATTTGCGGACATTGAGTGATCTTTAATTGGGCTATAAATAAAAATACCTGAGGTGCCAGGTTTTAATTGGTTTTCCTTATTGTTTAAAAGCCCTTGAAATTAGTTAGAAGTAGCCATTTTCTTGCCTTGTTAGACAGAGCTCACACCTTGTGAGAATGTACCTTAGATAAGAAATAATAAACAATCGAGTCTGAACATGATACCAATGTGTCTAGTGTCTTCTCTCCAGACCTGACTAAAACTAACACTGGCACAGTGAGCCATCTGAAAGCTCAGCTGTGGCTGGAGGAAAAATCGAGGTGCACATATCTTAGTGAATATTGCAGTGATGCCCTGTTTTCCTCATGGGTTTCACCACTTGGGTAATGCTGTGAAAGTTCTAAAAAATCTCTCAGTATTTTTGGACTCTTGCGACAAGGACTCAAAGGTAGAAATAAACAAAAAATGTCTCATGGTATGTTGGTTCAGTGAAGCCTATTTTCCCAAAAATTCAGGTCAGAAAACGTTATTAATGAGCAATCCTCTGTGCTGTATAATCCCAAGATCTTACTGTTAGTCTCACAGTAGTCTAAATGCCTAATACCTTTCCACCTTCTCTGATGTCTCTTCTTCTGTGCTGATAGATACTGCAGGCAACCCCAAAACTCTGTCGTTTTCTGATATTTTGTGGAAAACGTCACTTTGTTCAGTCAGAGGAAGGCAGCAACTGCAGCTTCTGTAGTGGGCAGAATCAACAGCTCAACGTGTGCTTGTACTCCCCAGGTCGTTTTGACAGAGAGGTAGATATTGGTATCCCCGATGCCACTGGGCGCCTGGAGATCCTGCAGATCCACACAAAAAATATGAAACTGGCTGATGATGTGGATCTGGAACAGGTGAGTAGTGTGCCTTTAGGAGAGCTTGTCTGGTTCCCTGTGCTCAGTTTCATAGTAGAAACGTTGTTAACTCTTAATCTTTCAAGTGCAGTGGCTCAATTAGGACAGCATGCAGCTGCATTAATGTGTCATCTCTGGGATTCCTTCTGACCAGTTTACCAGTGTCCAAAAGTCCTCACTCACTAGTTAGGAATGGCGCAGCTAAGTGAAACAAATACGTATCATTCCAATCTGGAAGTGCCTTGCCACTGTTGTCCTGGGTTTGTTCGCTCTGTCATTGTCTCTAAAAGTACAGTAGCCCTGGAAAAGCTCACACACAGCTGGGTGAGTATTGTGTTGTCACTGCACCACCTGTGAGCTGGATGGTTCCTGTCATCTCTGTCCTGAATGAAGAGCTGCAGTCCTCAGGGTTACCTTTCTGTACACCATCTGAATTCCAGATGCAGATTGGATCTCTAGTAGACAGTGGAAGGCACAGTGTCTTTGTCTGAGTGTTAGCCCTTGTCCTGAGTGTGCAGCAAAACCCTGGTGTTGCTCTCCTCCATTCCCAGTGAGGGATCAGAGCATGTGTTGCCCTTGCTTGTATCTCTGTGAGTCATGGCAAGTGCTCTGCTTTCAGGTGGCAAACGAGACCCATGGCCATGTTGGTGCTGACTTGGCTGCTCTTTGCTCAGAAGCTGCTCTTCAGGCTATCAGAAAGAAGATGGATCTCATAGACCTAGAAGATGAAACCATTGATGCTGAAGTGATGAACTCTCTGGCTGTGACCATGGATGACTTCAGGGTAATGCAAGAGTGCCCCTTGTTCTTCTAGGTGGTATTAATTGCTTTTCTGAAGCAAAAGAATGTAATGTGTTAGAATTCATATAATACCATTTCTTCTAACAACAGTGGGCTCTGAGCCAGAGCAACCCTTCTGCTCTTAGGGAGACTGTGGTGGAGGTGCCACAAGTTACCTGGGAAGATATTGGTGGCCTAGAAGATGTAAAGAGAGAACTCCAGGAGCTTGTACAGGTAGGGCTTTACTAGAGATTTTTTGCTTAGCCAGCTTAAAAAATACAGTAATAAAATCCAGAATATCTTCAGTTTCCTGTTTGGGCTGCAAACAGAGTAAATGCAGAGGCTGGCATCTACTTGTAATGCTGTTATGACTATAAAATACCATGCTGTTCCATCTTGGTGAACCTGGGGAGGAAGGTGCTGGGAAGCAGCATCAGGTTTTCCTGAGCTGAGTCTGCAGTGACATTTTATGTGGGTGTTGTGCAACATACAGAAACAGCCAAGTTCTGCCTCTTCAGTGGAGATCCAGCAGTGAGACCACTGCTGAGAACCATCCTACGTGGTAGCTTTATCTGCCAGGCTCTGGATGAAGGTGCTCATACAGAGAGCTTTTGAAGGGCTCCCCATCAGCCTTAGCACAGGGACAGGTGAGAAGTAATTGTGAAGTGCTCTACAAAGGGAAGGAACAGGACAAAAAGTCACTCCAGGTGTCTGCACTGGCATGATTTGGGTTTGATACATTCCTGCTTTCAGCTGGCACTGTAGAAAGATCCTGTCTGTGAATAAAAGAATCTAAATTTGCAGTCTAATTTTCTGATGTTAAAATCATCACGTCTTGTATGTGACCTCGTTGCTGAGGATAAAAGCTCACATCAGACACCTTGCTGTCTCTGGAGAGCAGAGCAAATAGGTTAGGTAATGAGCTGTTCCCTTTTGCTTCTGCAGGGCAGAGTGAAGCTGAGGTTAAGTGTGCTGGAAAGTACTGAACTGTACTTAGTTCCTAGAGGTAAATAGGTTGTTTTAGGTACCTTTCCAAGCCAATGTCCACTTAAAAACTGCAGTGGCACCTGACAGGATCTTGTGTTTAATCCATCAGAAATCTCAGGCAGTGTTCTGTAGAACCAAAACTGACTCAGAGAAATGTGTCCCTTCCCATGGCAAAGGAGTTGGATTGAATGATCTTTTGAAGGCCTCTTCCCACCCAAACCGTTCTGTACTTCCAAGGTAGCCTGTTGTGGCTCATCATGAGAGGTTTTTGTTTTGTTCTCTTCCAGTATCCTGTGGAGCACCCAGACAAGTTCCTCAAATTTGGCATGACCCCATCAAAAGGGGTTCTGTTCTATGGGCCACCTGGTTGTGGTAAGACGCTCCTGGCCAAAGCCATTGCTAATGAATGCCAGGCAAACTTCATTTCCATCAAGGGGCCAGAACTGCTCACCATGTGGTTTGGTGAGTCTGAAGCCAACGTGCGCGAGATCTTTGACAAGGTAAGTCTTTCTCCTACTCCCTGTGCTATCTTTGTGCTGAGGTACCCCCAGAAGTTTATCTCCACTGCATCTGTCTTACTGGTTCTTATTTGTGTCTTCTGTGTTTTCCCCACTTGTGCTGAGAGCAGGAGCTCTTTCCTGGTGTTGGAATTAATCCTCTTCAGCAACATAGCATTGAAACTCTTTTCTCTGACTACAGTTGGCATCTGTCTGTCGAGGGTCATAAATTCCTCAGTGCCTTTGGCAGAGGGTATGGTTAGGACGGCACATGTATGTTTCACACCCCTGGAAACTTAGATTAACACCTCATTAATTGTCGTCATCTAGAGATTTTCGAATATCTTGTCAGTTCTTGTCCTGCAATATACACAGATTAGAAAGGAGCTCACTCCTGCTCACTTGTCTCATAGTGTCATCTCCTGTCTCAGAAGGTGTCTGCATGGATTATCTTGTGTATCCTTGCTCTTGTGGTTAGGGACGGTGCTGTTAGAAAAAAGTTGGCAGGAATGTGGAGAAAAATTTAGATGGGAAGGAGCCTCAGAGACTGAATACTTCAGCTGTTTGGCCAGAGCAGGGAGGAGATAATTTTGAAATTTCATCAGCTCAGTGCATTGAGTTTTGGACATGTGTGAAGGGTGGAGAATCCCTGACATCTCTGGGCCTTTGTGCTGGTGTTGGAGTGCCCTCAATGTGAGCAATTTTTTTTCTTGTTTTCTCACTGGGATTTTCTCAGCTGCTCACAGGTCTGCAGGTCAGGAGGCTCCCAACATCCTCCAAGGTGGGGACTGGAGAAGTGTGCATGAGTCAGGGCTGCAGCAGGCATCTCTATGTGGCTGTGATTTTTCCTCCTTTCACTGCACACTGAAGAAAGATCCAGTTCCTTACAACTACACGTTAGGTAGCTGCAGACAATTGGATTTCTCCCTTCCATTGGATATATCTCACCTGCTTGAGTGCTTGAATAACCAGTTGACATCTTCAGGTCTTGCAGGGAGAGTTCTAGTCCAGCAAAATGGATCTGGTTTTGACTCTAGGTGTTGGAGTTACTGCTTTTCTGCCTGGTTCACAATGTTCCCACTTAAGGGAAATCCAACTTGTTCAGGGGTTGTGTGGCAAGGGACTGCTCTGGAGCAGCTCTTCCAAGCTCTCTTTGTGAGGAGCTTCTGAAACTCCTGAGCTGTGTTAATATTAAGGAAGGCTTAGTGTAAAGTCACCGTGCTCCTTGTTGGGAAGTATTAGCATGGGGTAATGGTGCCCTACTGCTTTTTGCAGGCTCGCCAAGCAGCCCCATGTGTGCTCTTCTTTGATGAGCTGGACTCCATCGCCAAGGCCCGAGGTGGGAATATCGGTGATGGTGGTGGTGCTGCAGATCGTGTCATCAACCAGATCCTGACCGAGATGGACGGCATGTCCACCAAGAAAAATGTCTTCATCATCGGTGCCACCAACAGGCCAGACATCATCGACCCAGCCATTCTGCGCCCCGGCCGCCTGGATCAGCTCATCTACATCCCCCTGCCCGACGAGAAGTCCCGGGTTGCAATCCTTAAGGCCAATCTGAGGAAATCACCAGTTGCAAAGGTAGGATCTGCACCCTGACTATATCTGGCTCGGGTTTGCTATGTACTGTTTGTGTTCCTCACAGGCTGTGGACAGTACAGAGGTCTGGAGGCTCATCTGTATAGTAGAATGGGAGAGGAAGCTGGAGCTCTGAGGTTAGACGTCAGCAAAGCTGGAAATTGGTCTGCAGGCACAGCAGCTCTTTGTCACTTGATGGGGTTCTGCTCATGTTGCAGGATCAGAAAAGCCTATTTTGGTTAGGTGGAAAAGATTCTTGCACTCTGGGGAAAAGTAAATGTAGAATGCACAGATGTGAAATATGAATTGAAGAGGAGCTGTTGCAGTGAGTTGTTGCTGAACCCTGTCATAGGCAGGAGCTGTGTCTCTTGCCTGGGAAGAGACATTAATGCAGCTGAGAGTTAATCAAAGAAAAACAGACATGAAATGAGAGTCCAAGCTTTTTTATACCAAGCTTACCTAATTAGTTTCAAAGGAGGTTGCAGTAATACCCTCTCAACTGAGGGGGAGAAGGAGGAGGTCGGCTGTCTTGCTCTGCTTATGCCCCATCTCTATTTCCAGTCTGATGGTGTTCTGCTTAACTCCTCGTGCTGAGACCTGAGCAAGTCATACCCTAAATCTGTAAGTGCAGAGGCATTTACAGCCACTTCATGGATTCTTGGTGGGTGTGAGGAGCATAGCCTGCTTTTGTGTGTGGTTAACTTTTCCTGAAAACAAGAATCTTAACAGCTGATCTTTCCAAAATTGTCCATAGTTAAGGCAGCACCTTGATACCCTGGGATCTAAAGATACCTCTCTGTCACTTGAGGATGTGAGGTGTAAAGCAAAGGCCTCTTTTCCTATTTTATTTCTCTCTAGGATGTTGACCTGGATTTCTTGGCTAAGATGACCAATGGCTTCTCAGGGGCTGACCTTACAGAAATTTGCCAGCGTGCCTGCAAACTGGCCATCCGCGAATCCATCGAGAGTGAGATCAGGCGAGAGCGTGAGAGGCAGACCAACCCTTCTGCCATGGTGAGTGGGACACTGAGCTCTCCCTACCCACGTGTGAGGTGTGATGTGTTCCTCTGTCATCCTCATCAGGGGATGAGTGGGCTTTTGTGCAGAGCGTGGAGCTGGAGCACTTTGTTCTCATCTTGTGGGAGGTTGAGGACCTTCCTGGGATGCCTCATGGTCAGCATTGCTCAGGAGGTGCTTTCTGCAGCCCCGACTCATGCATGCCTCTCCAGCCCCTGCCTTGGAGGGTGGTGGGGGCCTCCTGACCTGGACGGAAGCTGTGAGCAGCTGTTGGGCCCATGGAGCTTGGGCACACAGCTCACCTGGTCCCTTTGTCCTGCTGCAGGAGGTGGAGGAGGACGATCCAGTTCCTGAGATCCGTAGGGATCACTTTGAGGAGGCCATGCGCTTTGCTCGCCGCTCTGTCAGTGACAATGACATCAGGAAATACGAGATGTTTGCACAGACCCTACAGCAGAGCCGTGGCTTTGGCAGCTTCAGGTACCTGTGCCATGTGAGGGGTGGGCAGTGTGGCTCAGCCAGCCCGAGTACTGCACTGGGGCAGCTTTCTGATGGGTTCTGGGCAGCAAACCTCTTTTGCACTGCACATTCCCATTCCACCTCGTGCATAAAGCACTCCTTCACAGCATGGTGGGTGTAAGCTGTGCTGCAGGTTAGTTGTAGCTGCTCTGTTCGTGCTCCTGAAGTCCCTTTTTTCTTTAACTCAAGCAACAGCCAGCAGCCATGAGCCTTTTGACCTCCTTAAGGCTTCATCCCATTCCTCCTTGCCCATCCTAGTTGTCATTGGGGGTTGGCACAGAGGGAGGGGATGATGCTGAGCTGCAAGGAGGCTTTTGAACAGCTTCTCTTCTCTCCTGTCCTGCACTGCTGCATGCAGGTTCCCATCAGGCAACCAGGGTGGCGCCGGCCCAAGCCAAGGCACAGGAGGTGGCAGCGGAGGCAACGTGTACAGCGAAGACAATGACGACGATCTCTACGGTTAACTCGCTGTCCTCCGTGGACCAAACTCCACATCAGGCCACGTTGTACAGGGAAAAACCAATGTTCAGTGGACTCTTGGCTTCTTCATTCCTCAGTCAGAACAGTGTAGCTGCACGTCAGACTTTGTACAGGCAATGTTTTCTGCAAACACAAATCCAGAGCAGTGTTCAATTGGGAGGCAGACAGTGAATTAACAAGGAGGGGAACTGACTTAATTTCTGAGAAATTTCTGTTCTAGTTTATGTGGCAGAATCAGCAGCTTTAGCAAGGGTACAACGCTAGCCTGTATTAAAGAAAAATAAAACCCCACAAAAAATAATAAAAAAAATTAATAAAAATCCCACAAAACTCTAGCAAGGTCCTGGCAGTTCCATTGTGTGATGCTGGTGCTGTCTAAACCCATGTCTCTGGTGCTGTGTGAGCACTCCTTGCTCCGGTGGAGCCCATCTGTGTGTGTGTTCTCCTGCTGTGGAGAGGGCTGCTCCTCATGCTTAACACCTCTTAGCTCCGTTAATGGAAGAACTGGGTTTGACAGTGTCTCTGCCCAGCCCTGGCTTGGCAGGAAGAGCCGGGCAGCAGGTACCTGCTGCTGCTTTTCCAAGGCTGGCCACGAGCTCTCAAGTCTCCTGCTGCTGTAGCTCTGCAGCTAAGGACCTCTTCAGCAATCCCCATCTTTCCAGGCACAAGGGGCACCTGGAGTGTCTCTGGGTTTGTGGCACCTTGTGATGCTACTGTGGTTGGGGAGAGAGGACCTTCAACACATTCCATGTATTCTGGTTTCTTGTCTTGGATCTCTGGTGGAAAGCTGGCCTTGTGTTGTGACCCAGACACAGCAGCTGGGTTCCGATCATGGTTTCTCTTCACTTGTTCTGCCTCCCTGCCTTGCTGCTTTCTTTATTTTCCTTTCTGTGAACTGAAAAGTGTGCTACTGCTGTACTTGGTTGTTTTATGTCAGGGAAGTCCTGGGTCCTAGGGAGCAGGAACAGGACAAGAGGCTGGATGTGGCTGAACCTTCAGCCTTAGGGGAGCAGTGGCAGTAGAATGCACGGGGCAGCTCTTAGGGAATGCAGGAACTGAGGGTTTCTCACAGGAGGGTGAAACGCAGTTTTCGTGGCAGGGTGTTTCCCTGGGCGTTTTGGGGCTGAGCCACGAGGGGGAGGGCAGGAGCTGTGGGGCTGGGCTGTGGGGTTTCTGTCCCAAAGACTGGCACATCTTGAAGGGCTCCATCAAGCCATCTGTATTTAAGGGGAGAGGATTTAATGGCAGAAGGACAGGACTGGGGGTGAGAAGGGGCTTGCGCGGAGCCGTGGGCATAAGCACAGTGAAATAGGGAACGCTGCATTTAAATAGCACAACCCCCTGCGAGGGAGGAGGAGGTGCAGGCCCCGAGGGGCCGGGCTGGCAGCTCACCTGTGCTGTCCTATTTGAGGAGCTGTGTGCCGGCACCACCGTCCCTGTCCTGACACCACCGCTGCTGCTGGCTCCGGCACGGACACTTCTGGCAGCAGGGTTGAGGCTGGGAGGGCTGGTGCTTCCTCTGCCTCACTCCATCCCGGTTTGGGGTTAAACATCACCTTTCTGCCCTAGGGTTTATTCTCCTCCCTGAACTCTGCAGGGGCAGAGATAGCAGCTTTGCTTTGGCCACAGGGAACCAAACCCAGGTGCTTTCTGCCATCCAGGAAAGGAGCTCTGCAGGACTTCTCCAAACGGTCCGCAGGGGGCTCTTCCTCCTGCTGGTGTGAGAACATCACCATCCAGCAAGTCGAGGAGCAGATCCATCCCGGCATCTTTGTCTGCTGTGGAGCTGGGCCAAGAAGGGCATGGGATGGTGGGGTGTGTGCCCCAGCTCCTGGCAGCCCAAATCTTTCCCACTGCCTCTTCTAGTTGCAAATGCTAATTGAATCCAGCAGAGGGGCTAGAAAATCTCCTTTCTTCCCTGCCGTTTGTGGGACATGGTTCCCAGTGAGGGGACAGGACCCACAGGATTTCCAAGAGCATCTACCCCTGCTCTGAGGCTGTGTGAACCTGGTGGGAGGGCTGAGGGTCCCCAAGATCAGCACTCACAGCCCCCACCCTGTGAACCTCAGCAGCCCCAGGCAAGCAGTTGGTATCAAGGACTGGGTTTGGCCCCAGCCCCTTTCAGGACTCCTCCAGCAGAGACCCTGGGTGGTCCCTGCCAGGGCAAGAGCCTTTCTGCAGCACCCTCCTCCCCTGCCCAGATCCTTGCTGGGGGGACTGGGCAGCTCCCAAAGGTGCTGAATGGAGGAAGATGCTGTTGGCTCAGGCTTGCCCTGGAGGGTGTGGGATTGATGAGGGGGAAGCTGAGGGCATCCCCTTCCTTTGCTGACATGGTCAACACCTCCCTGTGCCCCCCTGGGTTCCACCTGTGGCCACAGAGCCCCTTCACCCCCTACAGGCCGTACAGCCAGGCCCCATGGGGACCAACACCATTGGACTTGATGGGAGCCACAGTCCAGCCACGCTTGATGCAAGGTGGGAGACCTCTCTCAGGCCATGGTGTTGGGGTGCTGGTCCCTGATCCAAAAGACTGGGACCCTCCTGCACCACCCCAAAACCCTTGGCCCAGCAGGTGCATCAATCAGCAGGGGGCCACAAGTGACTACTCTCAGCAGGTCCCCATCCTGCTCCAGGCAGGCATAGATGTGCTGTGGGCA
This sequence comes from Oxylabes madagascariensis, assembly GCA_013400675.1. Lineage (NCBI taxonomy): Eukaryota > Metazoa > Chordata > Aves > Passeriformes > Timaliidae > Oxylabes > Oxylabes madagascariensis. The sequence goes on along the minus strand of VYZR01011651.1, from coordinate 1,601 downwards.
TCCCTGCTCCATTGGCATCACTGGCCCCCCAGGACATCCCTTCCCCTTGAGCCCCCCAGGCCATATGCATCCTCTCCCTATGGCTATCCTTGTCCCTAGGGGATCCATCTTCCATGGGCATCCCCTGCACTGTGGATGTGCCCTTCCCCACTGCCGTTTCCTGCCCCATGTGTATCGCTTCCCTATGCATGTTCCTACTCCAAGGTCTTCCCCTCCTGTGGAGGTTTGAACCCAGCTGGCAAATCAGTACCACTCAGCTGCTCACTCACGCCCCACATGCCACAAGCCCCTGGCTGATACACTGGCATGATGTTCTTTGGCATGGAATATCCCTTTGGCCAGTTTGGGTCAGCTCTCCTGGCCGTGCTCCCTTCTGGTTTCTTGTGCACCTGCTCACTGGCAGAGCATAGGACACCGAAAATTTCCTTTGTCCCTCCAGAAATATGGACAATTTCTGCCCTGTGTAGCTCCATGACTTTAGGGTGCACTGTGTGGGATAGAGAATAGACGCAGTGTTCTTCTAGTCCTGGTCATCGGATTTGCCACTGACTTCTTGTAGAAATAGAATCACAGAACACCCTGAGTTGGAATGGACCCATTGTGGCCATCAAATCAACTCCTGGCCCTGCACAGAGTCACACCATGTGCTTGAGAGCACTGTCCAAGCACTTCTTGAACTCTGTCAGGCTGATGTAACCACTTCCCTAGGGAGCCTGCTCCAGTGCCCATCAACCCCTCTGGGTGAAAAACCTTTTCAACCTAAATCTCCCCTGACACAGCTTCATGCTTGCCATAGGATCAGGAATACTATACCCTTTGACTCTGCTTGGGAAACCACCCACTGAAGACTGGGCGGCAAATACTCTGGAAGAGCCCTCATTTGTGATTGTTTTCCTTTGCAATTCCCATACCTGTGTCTCTATGGTCAAGGTTGGTTTTAGGGTTCACATTCTTGTGTCCTCTCCATATTCTCGCGGGTAAAACCACCAGGTACCACTATCTCCTTCCTCTTCCCTAAAAAAATGCCTGTTGTTACCTGGGGGAATGGAGTACCTCCAAAGACAGAATGCAGTAAGGAATTGTCGATGTGGATGCCCCATCCCCAGAAATGTTCAAAGCCAGGCTGAAGGGAGCTTTGAGCAACCTGGTCTAATGGAAGGTGTCCAGTCCATGGCAGAGGGCTTGGAATGAGATGAGCTCTAAGATCCATTCCAACCCAAACCTTTCTATGACTGATTCTGTGAAAGAAAGGAGATGGAGGAAAATGTTTCCACCATAGTTTGACTATCCAAGGAAAAAGGCCAAAGGTGCAGTTATGAACAGTTCCCAACAGATGGCTCCCAAAATACAGAGGGAATGGCAGTGCTGAGCGCTTGTATCAGATTTGTCTCACAAATGGAGATTCTGTTGTACCAATGGATCCATGGGCCAGGGCCAATTGTATGAGGTTCAGATAGGCCAAGTGCTGGGTCCTGTGCCACAACAACCCCAAGCAGCACCACAGGCTGGGACAGAGTGGCTGGAAAACTGTGGGAAAGGACCTGGAGGTGCTGGTCAACAGTGGCTGAACGCTAGCTGGAGTGTGCCCAGCTGGCCAAGAA
>VYZR01011649.1:0-16616 GCA_013400675.1 Oxylabes madagascariensis | reverse complement strand
CACTTTTGACTCCACCCTGAGGCCGTCCTGGCTCAAATCCTCCTTGTTGCCCTTAGTCCAGTCCAAATCCAGTCCCATCCTTCAGTGACACACATCCATCTCCAAGCTATGCCCTGTCCCAAATCAGACACATCCCTGGATTATCTTTGGGATTGGTTCATCCTAAATGGGTGATGTTGTACCCCAAGCCATCCTGTGCTTGCACAGCAGTGGGGGAAGGCCTCCTGCAATCCTTCCATAACCAAATGCAGGGATGTTCCAAAGAGAATGGAGAAAAGGAGAAGATGTCATTTTAGGAGGTGCAAAAGGCTTAAAACCAAAATCCTACAGATGGAAAAGGGGCAACATCTCATACACAGACAAAGCAATAGGGACTTAAGGAGCAGTCAGTTCATTACAGGGTTATTTTAGGACACAGCAGTGCTGGGTTAATGGTTGGACTCAATGATCTGAGAGGTCTTTTCCAACCCAAATGAGTCTATGATTCTATTTCTACCTTAATAACACCCTCACGTTAGGGCACTGTTCTCAAAGGAACCACCTCCACATAACTTCAGAGATCCAGATGTGATTTCCAGAAGCGCCTTAACTTAAACATGAACCAACCAGCCTCTACTCCTCTGTGGAGTACTTTCCTCTACTCCTCTCCCCCACAGCTTTACAGGCATCCCGTGGGTTCTGGGTGTGATTTGTCTGCTTTTAAAACCCAAGTTCGCCAGATGTTATGGGATCTCTTTATATCCTCTGTACATCCCTGATGCTCCGATGTACAAATGCTTGTACAATTACACATTTGGATGCTGACTGCTCCCCACCTCCCACTCTGGAAGCTGCAGGAAAGGCACACCTGGAGTCTTTGGAAAAGATGGTGCCATCTTCATTCTCAGTTAATGAATTATCCCATGAGCAGTGCAAGAAAGGGATTAACTTTGCTGAAGGAAAGCCCTGTATCTCCACCACCACGTTGCAGAGGATAGCAATGAAGACAAAGGATTCCTGAGTGGAATTCTGACCCCCTCACTCAGCCCCAAAGCAATGAAGATGACAGGCACAGCTCAGCCTCTAAAGCAGATTTTGCACCATTGGAAAAGACTGGAAAAGGAGAGCACAGGGGAAAACAACCCCTGCTCTCTCCAGATGGCCTTTCGTGGCAGCAGCAGGGCATTTCAGGTGTGGGCTACTCTTAAACCACCTGGAAGAACCAGTTATTCACGGCAGATGCTGAGACATATTAAGAGTCAAGGAAGGAACATCAGCAGTGGGGTGACTTAATCCTTGCTGGCGTGGACTGGAATTAAAATTAGTGAGTTTGAAATGAATGGCCACCCATCCCAACTCACACCCCAACACATCTCTGGCTGTGACATTAATGTAGAGGCAGAATCAATCCAACACCATCCTCCCCCTGACCCATTTGGGCACAGAGATAAGATCCCCAAAACACCTCACAACATCCAGCCTGGTGGCACTGCCATGGGCTGGTTTTTATCCCCACCACTGATTCTCCCCAAAGAGGACACTTTGAGGGACAGGAGAAGCTGTAACACATCTCTGAAAGCTGCTTTGAGTAAAAAGGGGAAGACCTGGAGGGAAGGGAAGTTTCAGGTGATTTGGTTGAAGGATGCAGCTGTTGCTGAGCAGCTTTAACTCCTCTCATCCCAGATTAGCTCCTCGGAACTCACCAGGAACTTTCCAGCTGTTCCACTTGCTGGAACGATGCCACGTTTGTGTGTCAGACTAAACATCTGTGCTTTTAAGCCCGGGATTTTCAGATCAGATCTGTGCGTTTGGAGGGGGAAAATAACAACACAAACTGTCTGTTAGGGGAGTTCCATTGAACAGAGCCACCATTATTTCTTCCTCCCCATCCCCCACATGACCCCTCCTACCCCCCACAGGCAAAGCGGTTCAACAGATTTCAGGAAAATGTGGAGAAAAACAATATTGTACATTTTCTGCGGTCAGTCTTTTCCTGTTAAGTCAGCGAGGAGCTACCAGAAACACAGCCTGCAGTTGGCATCTTCCCCTCCTGCCTCACCGCTTCAGGGGAGCACCCGACTTGGGATCTGGGGTTTGAGGACCAGCTGGGTTGCCCAGTATGAACTGGGAAAGGCTGCTGGTTTACCCCATGGGGGTGTGCACCACTCCTGCTCTTATGTGGCACGCACTGGAAGCGATGACAGGATCCCTCCAGTTTGGCTTCAGGGGCTCCATAAATCTCCATGAGCTCCACTTGTCCACCCTCCCAGCTCTCCATCAGCTCTCACAGCTGGAGCAGCCTTTGGTCCCTGCTGACACCCATCCCCATCCTCACTTGAAGACAAGAGTTAAATATTTCTGTGTTGACAGCTGGCTCTAATTGTGGCCAACTGTGGGGAACGTGATCTGTGCTTCTGGTCTGATCCCTCATCAGAGGGGCACCCAGTGTCCCACCATCAGCATCACCTCGTGCCTCAGCATTTTTGTTCTCTCATCTCCCTCACAGGGAAGAATTTCTTCCCAATATCCATCTAAACCTGGCCCTGCTGCCCAGCACCACTCCAGGCTTTTCCCCGTGCCCCACAAGATCCTCATGGCCCAACAGCATTTTCGTATGGGGCTTTTGCTTCTTTCTCATTTCAAAAGACCTGAGATATTACAAGAGCTTGGATGTTGAACACCAAAACTGGGGGTTGAACAGCCTGGCAGGTAAAAACCATGAGTCACAAAGCGCAGGAGCACTCAGGGACATCAAATTGCACAAGCCCTGCAGTAACCTGAGGACTCGGTGGGGTGGGAGGAGGGAGATCTGGCGCCTCTTGTTCACACCGAGGAGCAGGTCCCTGGAGCAAAGTATTCCCAGAACCACACCTACAAGGGTCTGCTCACCTGCCAGCTGTCAACAGGTGACAAGCTGGGCAGCCAAGGACAACGAGGTGTCCCAAATCTTTGCCATCACCTTCATCCTTCCTCGCTGCACAGAAGCTCCAGAGTCAGGGAGCCAGATGTTGTTTCAGCGTGACAGAACAACAGCATCAGGTTTTTGTGTGCCTCACTGTGCGCTCACCTCCCCTTTCCCAGCCCAAGGGAGCTGCCACTCGGGCTCTTTCCACCCTTTTTATAGAGGAAAGCAGCGCCAGGATCAAAGGAAGCTCCTGGGTGAGAGGCTGATGGGAAAGGGCAGGAACTGGAGAGGTGACAGCGAGGAGGAGACGGGCTGAGCAAATTGAGGGGTTGTTCTTTTGTGCTGCAGCCTCTGGCCATGTAACCTGAGTGGCAGCACAGATGATGCTGAGCAGCAGAGGAAGGAGAGAGAAAAACACCTGTGTTGGGGTTGATGAAAATACTGGGTGACTGCAGGAAAGGGAGAGCTCCTACTTCTCCCTCTGAGTGTCGCTGCTCTGGGTCATCCTCAAACGACCCCAGGTTTTACTGGGAGAGGAAAATTTGATTTCAAGTCTTACCCTGGAAGTCCTTTGCTTGCACTAGATGGAAGGAGCTCTGTTGGGAAGTGAAGCAAACACAACGAGGTCTTAATTCCCTGCTGAACCAAGCCCTGGCATTCCCTCAGAATGGACTAATAGAAGTGGTCTTTTTCCTTCTTTTTCCCCAGCAAAATGAGAAGCATCTCCAACATTTGGCTATCCCATGCCTACCACGACATCTGTGGTTTGGGTGGAAGAACAACTAAAGGTTTCTATGCAACTCCTCAGTCTCCCCACAAAGCCATCTATCTCTGTTGTGGTTTGGGAGCAAAATCCACGTCAAGGCAGAGAGAAGTAGATTTTAATTTCTTTTTTAATGGATCCTTTGCAGTGCTCTGACCCTAGGTGCTCTTAGCAGCTCTGGGAGCACAGATCCCAGCTTGCTGCTTTTTCCCATGCTGAGGGAGAGAGGAAGCCTCTCAGGGATCTGCATCACCTGCTCATGGACCTTCAAAGACTTCCATTCACCGTGGGCTGTGGTATCCCAGCTCTTTTCAAGGAGGACTTCTTGTGAAAGTCAGTTAAAGGAAAGGCCAGGCTGTATTTACCTTGGCACCTGATTGCCTTCCAGAGTCCTCCTATTTCCTCCCTGAGTAATTAATTAATAGCTTGTCAGTGGGGAGAGGAGGAATAAAGAATGTCACCCCATTCTTCCCAAGTCTTTGCCACTGTGGCCAAACCCTTGACCACGCCCAACACCTGCAGTTTGTCACCGTATAAAATACAAAAGCCACCAATAAAACCCCTGAGATCTTTTTTTTGGGATGTTACAGGGATTAAGCTGCTTCCAAAGACGAGATGCAAGGTCACCCAGAAGCGATGGAGCTGATAAACAGCCCCAGGCCCACTTTATAATCTCTGCAAAACAAGTCCAGTATATCAGAGTAAGGTTCAGAAAGGTGAAACACCTGTTATATATTATTTCCAAAGCTCCTGTTGAGGAAAAGAAAAAGAGACCAGTCCTTGCTGCTGCTGCTGCAGAAAGCATTAATCCCAGGCTCCAAATCCATCCCAAACGCAGCACACCGAAACACGCCGCCGGCGTGAGCTGTTGCCCAACTGACCCATTTTTTTTTTTTCTCCCCTTTACAAACCGGGTGAATAAGGACAAAAACCATCTTATTTTCATTGAGAAAACACAATTCCCTTCAAGCAAGGTGCGATCCCGGCCTCGCTCTCCCGACGGCGAGTCCCCTCCTGACCTATTTACGGAAGTGCCGCGGCGAGGATTTCTGCCTGATCCGCCGTGTAAAAGCCTAAAATTACACTGCCCTACAAAGGGCTGGGATAAATTGACCCCTCTAAGCAAACGGGTTGCCAGGCTTTTATCTTCCCCCCATTGTCGGCTGACGCTGGAGCGGAATAATGAGACGATGCGGGGCTCTACGGGGCACGATTGGAAAACTCTGCCTTAGCAACTTAATTGTATCCCTGATGCCTGCGCTGCCTTTTATACACAGCTACTGGTTTGGAAAGCTGCTTCTGATTTCACACACTCACTCCATAAAGCTGCATTTACCCTTCTCGTCCACTTATTTCTGCCCGGTGTTACGGCAAAAGGGATTAGTTAGGGTTTGGGGCTGGGATGGAGAAGTGTCTTTATAAAAAAGTTTGCATTTTCGTGCCCTTCATCCAGTCTAGACATGAAAGTCTCAGGATGCAAATATTTCCGCCTCTCTGCAGAGGTTGTTCCATGGTAATAAAAAAAAAAAGAAGGGATGAAGGGAACAATAAGCACCAAGATGTGTCTAAAATTAGAGGTTTACAAAACAATCTGAGTTTATAATATCCCCAGTACAATAAAAGCCAAGAGCAAGCGGGCCAATTATTTAAAAACTGCAGGATAAAAGGAAACCTTGATCAAAACTGTTATCAGGGGAACAAATCTATCTTTATTGTGTTGCAGTTTCACTGCTGACTGAAATAACTTTTCTAAAATTGCCACTATGCTGCTAAGAATTAACTAAATAGATGCAACACATCAGGATCAAAACTGCCTTGCCCGAACCATCAACATGACAGCAGCCCACAGCTCTTCTCTATTTTCTGCCGAGGTTTAAATTCCAGTATGGTTTTCCCTTTATGCACCTTTGCTCATCACACAGAAAATGGATGAGTTGATTTCCATGTGATCCTCAGTTAAATGTGCATTTTGGGTCTCAAGTGGTGGCAAAGCTGCAGTTCCAGGATTTTAAGTGAATGGGTAAATTAAGAGGAAAACACCCAAATTGCGTTTGCTTTGGTGCTCTTATTATTTTTAATATTAATCTTAAACAAGGAGCAAAATTGATAAAACAGCAGTGCCAGAAATATCCTTCTCCTTCTGCCAGGGGAGATGAAAATGTGCTTTAAAATACTGGGGGGAAAATAATATTTACAAATCACTGCTGAGAGGAGGGACGCAGAACCGGCAGGGGATCGGAGGTTATGCAGCATCCAACTTCTGCTGATCCTGACCACCGGGAGAATTCAGAAGGAATTAAAAGCTGTCAAGGGGATAAAGTCAGTGTCAAGGAGGACGGACTTTTCCTTTGAAAAGCCGTCTCTTCTTCTGAGGGTAAACCAGATCCTTCAGAAACCTGACCCTGAACTTGTGTAAGGCAGTGAACGTGCTCTGAGCACAGATCCAGCGGAGATCTCCACAGGCTTTTCCTGAGGAGAGGACAGCGGAGCTGAGGTTCAATTCTTGCACATGAAATAAGAAAGCATGAGCCCTGAAGTACAGAACTAAATAAAGATGGGCACTGCAGTCCCCACAGCCTCAAAACCAGGCATGTATGGACTGTGTTCACATGCACTCTCACGTCTCCAGAACATAACCACGGAGTTGTATTTGCTCAGCATCCCACTGCTCCAACTGCACCACACAAGTTGCTCCTTTATCCAGTGCTCTATAATCCTCATCTTCCCTGCTCCAGCTCTATCCCAAGAATTCACAATCAGCACTAAACTCAATCCATCTCCTTCCTAAATGCTGCACACAGTCCACTTTCTCACCTTTTCCCCCCTCCCACGTCCTACAGATGTTTCCTCCACCACAACCATCATTCCCAGGTAAGAAATGACTCTCAGATCCCCCCATTCCTCCTTGGAAATCCATACCAAGTCACAGATCCTTGGCTTTTCTCCCCACCAACAGGCACAGCACTCACCTTGGTAGATAAACAAGGTTGGGAGCAAAGCACTCAGGAGCGTCAAGCCGTGATTCAGCCACAACACGCCAGGAGCAGGAGCCAGGTAATTTAATGTGACAACTGGGTCAAATCCTAACCTGCTTCACAAGGTCTTCTCATCACCAACCTCCATGACGACCAAGGGGTAAAGAGAAGGGAAATAAAAAGTCCATGGTCAGCTACAGGGTGCCCAGAGAAGCTGTGGATCCCTGGAAGTGTCCAAGGCCAGGTTGGACGGGGCTGGGAGCAATTTGGGCTGGTGGAAGCTGTCCCTGCCAATGGCAGGGGCTGGAATGAGCTGAGCTTTAAGGCCCATTCTGTGATACTACGATGATACATTCTGCCCCACTTTCTTCCCCATTCTCAGAGCTCTGTGCCATGGAGAAACAGGAAACAGCATTTTTTGTGGGTGAAATCCAAAAAACAGCTGTTCAGATCTCAGTGAAACCATTTTCAGCCCACAAGCTCCACAGCTGACACCCATGGACACCAGGCAGTTTTGGGAGATGCCTCAGCTGCAGCTTCAGGGAAGGTGAAGAACACTCCCTGCAAAGATGGTTACACCCTCCTAAACCTAGAAAGAGTCACAGCAGGGGATTAAAAAAAACCTAAATCTTTTTTAATTGAAAATATTTCAGGGTAGCAGAATCACAGCCCAGAACAAGAGCAACCCTGTAAGCAGTGAGGGATCCCTGAGGCCACCACACTCCCCAGTCCAGTGGCCTTCCCCACCTCCCAGCAGGAGGAAATGGAAACCACAGGGACTGGCCAGGGAAGGGATCAATTAGCTCATCTGGTCCTGCCCACCACGCAGCAAAAACTGCTCCCCACAAGAAATTTCCCAAATTGCTCCATCCAGTCTCACAGAAGTCCAAAGCGATGGAGTTTCCAGCTCTTCTCCTGGGATATAATTTCTCCCTGCAGGAAGCCTTTCCTAGCAAGACTTTCCTTTTGAAAATGTCTTCATTTCAATTTGCAGCCCCCCTCTCTCCCTTGCCTGTGTGCATTTGTGAACTACATTAATGAAATAGATTAGTACCAAAAAGGAATTACAATTTAGGAATAAATTAGTTTATTTTCCTTTTATCCTCTACCAAAACCCCTCAACATGTCAAAGGAAGTCTGAGTCTCTCTGAAATCTTCCTTTTTAAATTGGTCCCACTGCTCATAACTACACCTCCTCTCTATCCATACAAGTTACTTTGCTTTTCTTCCCCCTTCTCCTTTTTTAGGGAGGAGGGAAAGAAGGCAGAGAAAAGAGTAACAAGGGCTGGGATAAGGGGAGAGAGGAGAGGGATCCATCCCAACTGATTGGCCTTAATTGCTTCCAACACTCCCCAAGAGTCTGAAAATGAAGGTTATGATACTGGTGTTGCCTAATGAATATTCCCAACTTCATTCCAGACACAGCATCTGAGTTTATCCAACAACTGGGTTTTCTGCACCAGGAAACAACTTCCACTTCCCAGAAATCCCAAGGAAAAAGGTGAACATGTGACCAAGTCATGGGTAGCAGCTTGGAGAAAAAAGGACTAAGGGCTCAAACGCTGCTCCAAAGAAATAATATTTGTTCACAAAAATTGGAAGGGCTGCAAGAGACAAACAAGGCCCCAAATATCCACCAGGCTGGAGGTTAAGCACATGCCGATAAAAGGCATCAAAAATGCAGTGGTTTTGACTGAAAATGTCCTTAAAAAAGCACTTGATGGGAAAACTCTACTCCAACCACCATCCTATTTCCCCAAAGGATTTTATACCCATATCTAGTGGCAAAAGCTATTCTGATTTATTACAAAAAATGGTTAATTTGGGCTTGACCATCACTTCATCAAAGAATGACCCACTGGATCCAAGAGCCTCCTGCTACTTTAAGATCCTTCCTCTGGGACAGGGACACCTTTCACCAGCCCAGGTCACTCCAAGCCCCATCCAACCTGCTCCTGAACACTTCCAGGGATGGGGAATTACAAGTCATTAAAGGCTGTTCCCATCCCACAGGTGGCCCAGCTCAGCGTCACTTTTTAAAGGTTTCCACTCCTGTCAGGAGTTTTGCTGGAGATCCTCATTCCCTCTCGTTCAAAAACCCAAATGTGTGTAAATCCTTGCCACACAAGGATCTGAAGGACAAGGGGAATTTTTAGGTGGGAGGGCTGCTCCAGGCAGGAAAACCCATCGAGGAAGATGTGAGGGAAGCTCACACCACAGAGGAACTCGCCGCTTGCTTCAGCAGCAAAGTTTAATTCCCACCCTTGCACAGCATGTTCTGATATTTAAAAATATTCAGCCAACTTCCAGATCTCCTGCGCCCTTTATTTTTCTGACGGCTTCTCCTGGATGGGAAGTACGGGAAAATCCAAACTGCAGCAAAGAGCCAGGAACCGCTGCAGCCACTGACCCGGGACCAACTTCGGGGTGTTTTTGTTTAAAACACAACTTTTGAAGAGCTGTAAGAATAAATATATATTCTAAACCTTCTAACACTTACTAGAGGTCTAAAAGAAAGCAGTCTTGGAAATAGGAAGCGCATATCCAAAGGGAAAGCCGGAGCACGGGGAGGCAGCCTGCCCTTCCCCGGCTGCACGTCTCCCTTTCTTGGCTGCAAGGAGCAGCAAGGAAGTGATTATAAAGCATTTATTTGCAAAATCACAGCCAATAAATCCAAGAGCAACAACACCCTCCCTCGCACCGCTCGGTCTTTGGGTGGGGGGGAAATGAGGGAGAGCTGTAGGTCTGACCAGCAGGCAGGTGCATGGCAGGAGATCTTCACTCCAAAGCTTTTTGGGAAGAGTTCAAGCCTATAAAGTGGAATATTCACCCAGGCTGCCCCTTATCTCTGCTGTTTTGAAGCCCTAGAAAATAAAAAGCCTTAGAAAGGCAATGACAGTCGTGGAACGAAAACCCCTGAAAAGGTTAAAAAGAAAAAAAAAAGGACTGGGCTGTTGAATGAGGAAATGAGTAAGGGAGAGCAAGAGAAAATAAAATGGTACAGAAAAAGCCATCTAAATTCTCCTCCCCTTTCCTGGATACAAATACCATCACAAGAAAACCGTAGGAAGCGAATCTGACTGCTTTGAAAATCGCTGAGGTCAAAAGCCCGACAGAAGAAAGGAAAAAGGATTAAACAAAGGGATGATATAATCTATCCAGCTATAATTCAAACCTTCGAGGTATAAATAGCTCCACCACAGGGCTCAAGTCAACCACTAATTTACACTGCAATCAGGAGGGGGAGGCAGATACCCATCCCCACAAGCGGATTAATCCTTAATTGCTCATTTTTGCATTTCTGACACCTTTCTTTTGAAGTACCAAAGCTGGTACAGTCTCACAAAAGGCACCGGTGAGCCTGAAAATTGGAGAGATGAGCCAGGCTGCTGCCTGTTCGGGGCCCATGCACAGTCCCAGGTGCTTTTGTGGGTCCTCCCTGCAAAGAAGAAAGGAGATGGCTCCAATCCACGGGGATAAGAGAGGATCAAAGCCAGCATTTGCCAGTTTGACACAAAGGGGAAGCAGGACTCGCATGACAGCTCGTGTTTCACAATGTTTTTCCAAGGCCTTAATTGCAGATAAATACTTACTGGGATATTCAAATACTTGTGAGCACTTCAATCACTTCAGAGGCTCTAAACCCCTCCAGGAATAGGGGTGAGGATGGGGCGTGTGATGTGAGATAAGAGCAGCAGGACCATCAGGATCATCAGCTGGTTGGGGGTGGTGGCTTTCAGAAAGGGACACCCAACCCCTTCTCCAGTGCTGTGTCCTTCCCACTTGATTCACCTTGATCCATGTGAGGAAGGGAACCATGGAAATGATTATAGGGGGGTTTCTTCAGTCCCTGCACACATCCTCTATGCAACTTCATCGATTTTTAGGGGAGAAATTCCTTAATTCTTCACCACACTGTCAACTTCTGAATTTCGGTTCAAGAGCCCAACCCTTCCTGCTCCTGTGTGCATCCCGTGTTCCCAGGTGGAATGGCTGTGTCCAGACACCACCTGCATGTCTCCCATGGGTTAATTAACCACCCTGCCCCTGTTAATGACCCTCACTGCATCCCAGACTATCGGAATTGAATGAAAATATCATCCTGGAACCAGAATCCCAGAATGGTTTGGGTTGGAAGGGATGTTAAAGCCCATCCAGTGCCACCCCCTGCCATGAACAGGGACACCTTCCACTATCCCAAGGTCTGCAAGCCCCATTCAACCTGGCCTTGGACACTGCAAGGGATCCAGGAGCAGCCACAGCTTCTCTGGGAAATCCATTTTAGGGCCTCCTCAACCTCACAGGGAAGGATTCCTTCCCAATATCCCACCTAATCCTGCCCTCTGTCGATGGGAAGCCATTTCTCCCTTGTCCTGTCAGTCCATCCTTTGCCCAAAGTCTCTCTCCAGCTCTCTTGAAGCCTCTTCAGGCACTGAATCCCCCATTCCCTGCTGCCCACAGTGTGGGATCGGCCCAGGGAACGGCCAGGGCACGTCCAGCCTTTCATCCTCAAAACATCCAAACAGCCAAACATCCCCAAAGCTTTCAGGGCTGCCACATCCCTGCTATTTTTTGCTGATGAGATACAGCATCCCATATAAAAATTCCTATCCTGTAACACATCAGACTTTGTTTAGCCAACAACTTTCTCCTAGCACCACCTCATCAGTCACCAACCTCGATTGTGCCCAACCTCTGCTACACAAGACTTCAACTTACTCCTTTTGGGAAGCATCCAGCTTGATCCCACTACCAAGGGTGGGTTTTTTGTGTCCCAGTGGCTTATTTCATTAGGATGTGCCCCTGAAAACCTTATTCCAGGCTGAGTGTGCAGCTAGTGGGAAGAAAGACTTCTTGATGATGCATTTTCCGACCAAAATAGAAGCAGCATCTTTAAACGCTAACAGATTTCAGCTTCCAGCACTGCAGTCCTGGGGCAGGAGATTGAACCAGCTTTAAGTCACACAGGGAAGAATTTGTGGGAAAAAAAAAAGAAACAAAAAAAAAGTGTGGTTTTACAGCAGACACGTGCTCCAGATGGATTAAATGCCATGTAGGCTGGTGAGAAAAAAAGTAACTTTGCTCCTCCCTCGAAACAGAAGTTGGGACAATTCACAACAAAACTGGATCGAGCACAAAGCAAAAATCACCAAATGCTTCAAAAGCAGCAAATTGTACCAAATTCAGATGTTAAAGCATCACTGGGAAAAAAAAAACAACCCACAAAGCCCTGTGGTATGAAACTCTGAAAATGTATGTTAAAAATTGTGTAACAGAGAATTTTTCCATATTTTTGCTCCCAAGAATAAAGACTGGGATAAATCAACAGCTGAAAGGGCTGAAAGTCATCTCACTGTGAGCCTTTGTTAATAAAAATCAGAGTATGGATGAAATCATTCAAGCTGAAAGGAAGAGCAAATGTTTTTAAAAGGTATTTTTCTTTGAAAAGGAAAAAATCTGCCTCACGGTGAAGAGAAGGAGCAAATCAGTTCCCGACATTTCGTTCTTTTTGTGACAGGGGAAATTTATGAAAATTATGATTGCTGCATAAGGAAAAGTCATTTCATTACAAGCAAGACATGAAGCACTGAGGAAGAATTTCTCCCCTTGCTAAGGCTCAAACCCCAGGGCTGCCCCCATGAGATAACAAAGCAGGGATGCCCAGAGCACAGTGGGGACCAGAGGTGAGGCTGAGCATCCTGATTGCCTGCATCCCATCACTTAACCAGCATCTCCAATTAAGCACCTCTTACAGATTCATCATGGACTTCAGCAAGCTGACAGCCCTTCCAAAAGCCCAGAAACAGCCACTTTAAAAACAATGAGAACTCCTGAACACCTGCCTGAGGGATGAACAAACCGGTGTCTAGCAGATATTATCTCTTTTTTTTTATTTACGGGCAAATAAAATTGAAGCGGGGAGTAGATGTTTTAAAGCAGTTAATGCAGAGCTGGGTTGCCAGCCAACATCTCACTAAAACATCTTCTCAAATGGTACATTTCAGGATCCAAAGCACATAAAAATAAAGATATAGATATTAAATAGATTTTGATCAAGCCTCTGGCTGCTTGGGAAAAGGACATTTAACAGATTCACCTCTGAAGCAAAACAGCAGCTGGGAAGCATCCTCCAGCAAAGCTGACCTTCCATTTATCAACTGGCTCAAAACCAGTGCCATACTGGGTTTCCCAATTTGTTTTCATGCTGTGGCCACCTGTTACCATCCCTGGTGAAATATTTGAGGGTGGTTTCAATGCTGCTCATGGCACCCGAGCTGGGTGGACCACAGTGGCGGCTGAGGAGCAGAAAATTCATTTCCTGTGACCTGTCATTTGAGGAAACAGATCTCCATCCTGCCCAAGGTGTGTCTGAGCCCCAGGACAGCCAAACTGAGCCTCTGGCAGCTCTGGGAGGAGGTGGAGCAGCACCACAACGTGGATGTTGAGGTCTTCTTGCCCCCCAGCACCTGCAGGGTGCTGCAGGACCAGGGCTCTTCTTTCCTTCCCCAGCAGCCTTGGAAGATGTGGTGGCCTGGAGCAGCTGGAGGCACTGAACCACTGCAGCTGGAGTTTCAGGTTGGTTTCTTGACAGTAAATGATGTCTGTAAGGGACACCTGCTCTGGCAGTGTGCAAAAGCAGAATCCGTGTCCTCTCTGCTGAGCGTTCATTCCAAGACAGACTGGGAAGAAAAAAATCCAGCCAGCACCACCCTTCTTGGGGATCCCCAGGTGTTTCAGCCATTCCTGGGGCTCCCTGCACGTTCCAGTTTGTGGAAGCATTGAAGGGCAGAGCTCCAGCCCTTCCAAATAATTTCATTTTCACTCAGATTTAACTCTTTCCCTCCAGACCCTTCACACTGTTCTTGGTCACCACCTGTAATTTTGAGTTCATCTTTGGGATGAAGGTAGGAAGACACTGAACATTCCAAACATCCCATCAAGTGCCTGCTGAACTCCCATCACTTCCACACACTTAAGTCTTCTTACATGGATTAAAACACCAACGCAACAGAATCCTGACCAACTTCTCTCCCGAAAAACCCAACTCAGCTTCCACATTACTCCATCACCTTTCTGCTGCTTAATCCCTTCCGCCATTTCTCCCTCCTGCAGAGCTCTCACCTCCTCAAAAGCTTTCTCTGCGAGGAGGAACCTTAAATAACTAAACCCAAATGGGATGTAGCTGCAGAAACCTCCCTGCTCAGTCCCACCTGTACCTCAGAAGCTCAGATGCCAGTTTAGATGCCATAACATCCACTCATTTTGGGGGAGAAACAGCAACATTTTATCCTCAAAACTAGTTTGTCTCTAAGTTTTTTGCAAAATCATGCTCTTGTTCACATGATTCTGTTGATTTAGCAAGCTGGTCTAGTGGAAGATGCTCCTGCACAAGGCAGGGGGTTGGATTAGATGATCTTTAAGGTCTCTTTCAATCCAGAACTTTATGGTTCTGTGATTCTATGACTTCTCCACCCGCTTGTACAAGACTGGAAGCAGCCCATACAAATATTTTTTGTTTGCTTGCTTAAATATTTTTAGTTGCTGGTTTTTTTTTTTTTTTTTTTTTTTTTTTTTTTTTTTTGTTTTTTTTTTTTTTTTTTTTTTTTTTTTTTTTTTGGTTTTTTTGTTTTTTTTTTTTTTTTTTTTTTTTAAATTAAGGACCAGGTCTAGTTGAATTTTGAACCTACAGACTTCCTCTAGAGTGACAGCAGTTTGACCTTGTGCTTCCTCAAAGCTCAGCCCAAGGTTAAGACCTGAGGTTGCCAAGAATCTGCTGAGTGAGGTGCAGCCAAGCCGGGCACCTTCCACGGGGGAGAAAGAGCCATGAAAAGGTAAAACACAGCTTTATTGTAGTATAAACTCCATCGGTATTTGAAGTGTTTCACTTCAAAGAGCTTCTCCCCTCCCTCCAGCTCTGCAAAGAGAGAATTGCTCACCAAGACACACAAACCACATCCAATGGAAACAGAACCCGGCCAAGCAGCTCAGACACAGCCCCCATCCCACAAATGTTCTCTGCAGCAGCAAAGCTATGGATTACAGGATTTCCTTCCCCAAATATTGTACATTTCACCTGGTACACCACCCACTTCCTGCACTACAACTTACACACTGGGCAGAAGCACCTGGGCAAGAGAGGACAGAAGAGGAAGGGAAAATGTCTTGCATATGGATGAGCATCTATAAAACGCATTAAAAATCAAGTTTGGGAATTAAATTCCCTCAGCAATGGTCAACCCAAATCTAGTTTCTCTCTAAAGCTTTCCTCCTTCTTGGATCACCCCAGATCACCCTTCCAGTTTCCCCAAGCAATAATTTACCTCCTTCCCCAGCGAGCTCATCCCTTGGCTCCACAGGTACCAACTGTGCCCTCTCTCACCCCAACAGTTGTTAAATTTCGACAAAGCTCAGAGCAACTGGTGGAGTTTGTAAGACAAACACCACATTTTGTGTCAGAACTGGAGGATTTACGCATCGAAAGCTTGTCTGGCTTCTCCCCAGCTGCAGCCGTTTACCTGCTGCCAGGTATCAGTTCCCCCGAAATGCACACCCACCTTGGGCCACCACAGGTAAAGGATTGCAGCCCTTGGAAATACACAAAATTATTAATTATTAATTAAAATTATTAATTTTTCCAGCCTGCCTTATCTCCCTGTGGACATCCACGCACAAAAATCCCCAACCCAAATATCTGCCTGCCCTCAGAACGACTCTGTGTGAAAAGGGAACAGGTCCCTGACCAAGCACCGGCGGTTCTGCACCACAAGGAGATCGTCCACGTGTTCGATGCATCACAAATCCATCCAACCACCAACTGGAGCTGCAAGGGGCCCACGTGTCCCTTGCCAAACTCCTGTGTAATTTTCCATTCTTTCTTCTTAATCATTGCATAATCCAGGGAAGATTTGTACAGCAATATTAAAGGAAAAGTCGCTGGTGCAGAGAGAGGAAAACACCGGTGACGGTGCCAGCCTGACAGGGGATTTCCATGCTTTGCTCTTGGAAAGGCCTGATAAGATGGATGTATTTGTTTTAGCTTTCAGCAAGGAACCTCCAGGATTTGGATTACAAAATCCTTAAATAACATCACAAGAACTGAGTTCTGGAAAAGGAGATAGGAGGAGTTAATGATGCTAGCAACCACTGACCTGGCTAATCCCATTGCTGACCTGTGTCTGGCTGGGCAAACGTGTTCCTGAAACCTGGATGTGGTTCATAGCACATGGTCTTGGGGCAAGACAGTGCAATTCCAATTGTACCACTGTTGGGTGCAATTCCTGAATTTCATGATTTTTGGTTTGTATCAGCTGGGACCAGACGTTCTCCTCTGGCCCATCCACCTCCAGTGTCTTCTGTGCTTGGTACTGTGAAAAAATGTCACCAAAGATGCTGCACTTGTGTTTTACCAACAAACCCAAAGCACAGCTGATTGAATTCCCTCTTCTTTTCTGCTGGAAGGGATCTTAAAGACAATTAAGTTCCATGCTGCTGCCATGGGCAGAGACACTTTCCACTAAATCAGGTTGCTCCAAACCCCATCCAACCTTGAGCACTTCCAGGGATGGGGCAGCCAATCTGCCCAAAATGAAGGATCTGGTTTATTGAAAATGTGGATCAACTCAATCCTCTGGAACAAATATAATCAAAGCAGGGATGTGTTTGGAGACATCAACATGAAAAAGATTTGCTCCTATAGGTGCAGGCCCGCCAGTGTCAGCAGTAGCTGTGCTTAGCTGTAATTACCTAAATTAGCATGGCTTGATCTCAGTGGAGACAAGTTGTTGAGGAAGCCCGTAAACTTGGCAGGCAAACAGCACTAAAAACCTAAACTGACTGCAGCTGCAACCCTCCTGAAAGCTGAACCTGTGGTTGCTACACCCTTGGCAAACGTATTTTTTGAGGCAACCACCCCTTTGGTGCAGTTTCCCATCTGTTCAGGCAACAGGTACATCAGCTGCTGGTATCGTTTTTTCAGGACTGAATTTCAATAAAA
>VYZR01011646.1:3984-25973 GCA_013400675.1 Oxylabes madagascariensis | reverse complement strand
GGTTGCACTGGCACTGGAGATGTCTGCAGAATTCAGTTTGTAATTGACTATTATGCCTTTTTATATGGAAATACAACTTTGAGTTTTGCTAGGGAGATGCTTTTCTTCTGTACGAATAATTTTCAGCCCATTTTTCTGCTATTGTTACGAAAATTGAACTCGAATTGATCTCGGAGCCAATGACCTGCCATGCATTAATTGTTAATAGTGTGTCTCTGTGGTTCCCGTCACCAGGGCTGTTAACATAAATGCCTCTAACTGGTGCCTCGAGCTTGTGTTCAAGGTCAGGCCTGGGCTGTTCACGCCTCCTGTGCCTTGGCTTGCAAAATCCAGCTGGGTGCAGGTGGGGAGGCAGGAGCTCAGGCTCGGACAGGTCCCCGCTGGCAGTGGGAGTGCGGCTGCCTCTGCTCTGGTTTCACCCAGTCCCAGCCCAGGCCTGGGTGCAGCTCCAGGCTTCCCTTATCTGTTTTACCCTGGAGGTGGCTGGGGGAAGTCTGAAGGAGTCTCAGCCATGCTTTTGTTTTGTTGTGATCTGTACAAATTGTTTTCAAGGCGTAGTTTTCCTTCCACCATCAGGAGTGGAGCTCCCTGAGCTGCCTCAAGTAATTAGCTGAAATTGTGCATGAGACCTCTGCAGTTTCCTTCCACTCTGTTCTTTTTCCTGCCTTTCCTTCCACCCTGTTCCTGTTCCTGCCTTTCCTTCCACCCCATTCTTTTTCCTGCCTTTCCTTCCACTCTGTTCTTTTTCCTGCCTTTCCTTCCACCCTGTTCTTTTTCCTGCCTTTCCTTCCACCCCGTTCTGCTCCTGCCTTTCCTTCCACCCTGTTCCTGCCTTTCCTTCCACCCCGTTCCTGTTCCTGCCTTTCCTTCCACCCCGTTCCTGTTCCTGCCTTTCCTTCCACCCCGTTCCTGTTCCTGCCTTTCCTTCCACCCCGTTCCTGTTCCTGCCTTTCCTTCCACCCCGTTCCTGTTCCTGCCTTTCCTTCCACCCCGTTCCTGTTCCTGCCTTTCCTTCCACCCCGTTCCTGTTCCTGCCTTTCCTTCCACCCCGTTCCTGTTCCTGCCTTTCCTTCCACCCCGTTCCTGTTCCTGCCTTTCCTTCCACCCCGTTCCTGTTCCTGCCTTTCCTTCCACCCCGTTCCTGTTCCTGCCTTTCCTTCCACCCCGTTCCTGTTCCTGCCTTTCCTTCCACCCCGTTCCTGTTCCTGCCTTTCCTTCCACCCCGTTCCTGTTCCTGCCTTTCCTTCCACCCCGTTCCTGTTCCTGCCTTTCCTTCCACCCCGTTCCTGTTCCTGCCTTTCCTTCCACCCCGTTCCTGTTCCTGCCTTTCCTTCCACCCCGTTCCTGTTCCTGCCTTTCCTTCCACCCCGTTCCTGTTCCTGCCTTTCCTTCCACCCCGTTCCTGTTCCTGCCTTTCCTTCCACCCTGTTCTTTTTCCTGCCTTTCCTTCCATCCTGTTCCTGCCTTTCCTCCACACTGCTCCTGTTCCTGCCTCTCCTCCCAGAGCTGTTTTAGCCGTGTTGTCTGCAGTGCCTGAGCCTTTCATGTCACCATATAACAAATCCTAAATGGTCGTGAGGTCCAGGGGAGTTTGGATGGTGACCCAGGCAGGAGAAGGCCTCTGTGCTGCTCATGCAGGCTTGGGACAGACCTGGCTTTTTGAGGCTTTTTTCTTTCTCAGAATGCAGCACTTAGTGAACAATACTTGTACAAATGACGTAATAAATTGGTTTTTTGGAAGTTCAAAGCTGCTTATTAGTTTAAAACCCTGCCAGACACCTCAGTTAGAGATGTTTTATGTTCACCCTGCCACACAGAAATCTGAAGGCTCCCTTGCCTTGTTTGCTTTTCAGTATTGCAGGAGTTATGACCAATTTTGGGGGCTGTAGTTTTAGAACTGATTACTTAAGATACATGGTGGAGTCTGGGGGTCATGGCTAAAATTCAGCAGCCAGACGCTGATTTAATCTCTCTCCAGTATAACCTCATAGAGACTTCCCTGCCCTTCTGGAGATGTCATTTACATAATGTGATGGCTTCTAAAATCAACCTGGGAGTTTTCATTATTTAAAAGCAGAAACCCAGGCAGAGCAAGCTCCCTACTTCTGCTTTTGGGTTTGAGTTTTGCCACCAAGAAATGCTACAGCACACCTCGTACCCCTGCTAGGGAAAAATACCAGCACGGCTGACGGGGTACTAATGATGTCTGGGATGTTCTTTTACATTTTTGTCTTTATTCTCCCAAATCATATTAATTTCTAGACTTAACATCAATTTAGTAGTTTCTGAACCTTTGCAAGGGCAATGGTCTTTTCAGAGCTTTGCTAGAACAAAGACATTTTAAGAATCTTAATAGAGAATCGTATAATCTTATTACAACTGCTCCTGTTTAAATCACTTCCTTGTACTTAAATAACAATCTGTCACCAGCTATTTCTTGATTGTAGTTTTTGTCAGTTGCAATTTATCCTCCTCCCTGCTTTGGTTGTACTTCTTTTTTCCCCC
Source organism: Oxylabes madagascariensis (assembly GCA_013400675.1). NCBI lineage: Eukaryota > Metazoa > Chordata > Aves > Passeriformes > Timaliidae > Oxylabes > Oxylabes madagascariensis. The sequence goes on along the minus strand of VYZR01011646.1, from coordinate 23,468 downwards.
CGGTTGTGCAACCTTTCGGTTGGCAAAGTTCCTTCTTTCTCACACGGTTCTTCTGAGTCCACCGGGAGTAATTGCACGAGTAAATTGCTCACTGGTGTAAGAGCTGTGCAGTTCACGAGTAAAACCTTTGTGGGACAGACCCCGCTGAAAGAACTGATACAGAGAGTTCTGATATTCCTCAGGGAGAGACCAAACAAGTATTTTTAAAGATAACTTCCTCCCCTGAGATGGCAGCACAAAAGAATCCTTCAAACGTGTTTCCCTCTAGGTAGGAATTCTGCTCCCAGGAGGTTCCTCCTGTGCGCTGCTGATGGGGTGAGCAGACCCCGAGCATCACCTCGGTTCTGTCATTCTGATTTTTATTTATCTCTTTCTTTTTAGTGATGAGGATTTCTTCAGCCAAATCTGTTGACCCAATTGCTGCTGAAGCTGCTTTTCTCCTGACTTTCAGCTCTGTTTGGACAGGGATGAGGCTTGTGACAACAGCAGTAAGGCAGAGATGTTTGCTCTAACCTATGAAAGCAGCCAGAATTGAAGATCATTAATTAATCCTTATCCGCAGAGCTGTTTTAACATGCCTGTTCTCTGGTGGATGGTCAAGCACAGTGTGCTCTGCCACATGGTGCACGTAAAGGAGAGCGCTTCCACTATTATTTGCAAAACAGAACTTTAATATTTTTAATTATTTGCTTAATTATTCAGAGAAACGCCCTCCCATTTTGTGCCATTGCTGGATTGTGACTGGTAATGTCTGGTTAGAGGTTCCTGATCAGGCATTACCCTCAATATTCAGATCCAGGGAAGATCTGGTGCATCTTTAAAATGCCCCTGCCCAGGTATTTAATTATTTGCTGAAAACCTCTTTCTCTAATGACCACTGGAGAGCATAAACTCCCCTCTGTTGTATTATCTAATGAAATATTTGCCTTCTGAGCCCATCCTGCCTTATTGCAGGGGTTTGATTGCTTCTTGCAGTGTTCTGCTGCTCGCAGTGATTTTTTTTAAGGATGAAATTATTACCTGTGAGAAGTGTTACTATATTTTGCTGCTGTTGTTGAGCAGAGTTCACGAAGTTAAACTTTGTCTTCCAATTTAGAAGAGTTTCTCAGAAAGTCAAGATAGTGCCTCTGTTGGAATGTTTTTAGATAAACGGAGTAGATGATAGTGGCTACTTTTCTTAGGAATATGCAAATGCAGGTCAGAAATCAATATTTAATGCTGTAATTTTTGAGAATCTTTTAATTTATGTATATTTTTAAGGCAGAAATTTCTGTTTGCTGCTCAGAAGAACAGCATGACTATCCTTGCACCAGGCTATGATTATGCAGCCCATGGTTTTTCATACTTTTTCAGCAAAGCAGCTGCTTTCCGAAGATTTTATTGGTACTTGGGTGACTCCTCTGAAAGATATTTATATGTTTACTGCTTCTCTTGGGAAGCTTTAATAAGGAAGTAAAATACAGGAATGTTTATAATTGGTTTGATTCGGCCTTCAGAATTCTTGTAGGAAATCTGAAGTATAAAAGCTTGAGTACAACAAAATCACTTTTAAACCGGTCTATTGCAGAGGAGCACTGAGGTAAATCATCAAAGGATTTTTAGTCTGCAAAACTGCTTAAGTGTTGTGTTTAAAATTTACAAATCACTGACCCCTTTGTGAGACAGACTGAAATGTCTGGCTCTTTTTTACGTTTGACTACCTAGTGAATAATCTCCTTTTGCCTGGCCTGCTGCTTTAAACACACTGAGTGCTGCAATTGCCGTGTTGGTGTCTGCCTGCCAACCAATAGCGTCCGTGTATATTTAATTTCATCATCATACGACCATAGGATGCCTCCAGGAGTATTTACGTCGGCTTTAAAAGCCAGGACGCGTTGTGTGGCCGGAGATTTGGAATTTTTGGGGAGTGCTCTGCGTGATGGGAACTCCGCTGAAATGTTGAGGAGTGAAGAACAGCAGGAGAGTTTTGTAGCTTGTCTTTATGATTCTGGTTTTAATTTGCTTTATGAGGGGGGGTCTGTTCTGCAGGAGATGGTCTGGATCAAACAGTGTGAGCACATCTTTCACTCTGGTTGTTCTGGGGCTGACTGGGATCCCTGGTTTTTGGTGCTGTTTGCTTTCAGGTGTGAGTGCAGGAAACACGCTCCAACATCCTGAATGCAGGAACACTTTTGTTCTCCATGCTCTGTGCAAAATTATGTCTGGATGCCTTGGCTTCCAGCCAGGCTTTTAATCTCTTCTTTTTTGTGTCAGCTTGGATAGTGTATATAATACTATAGTGCCTTTTCCTGTCCCTGGAAATGCTGATTTTTAGTTTTATTTTAAGAAGGGTTTTCTTTTTCTTATTCAGAAGAAAAATAAACTTTAAAGGAGGAGGAAAGTCCGTGCTGTTTGTTTTTTTTTTTTTAACTTTTTCATTTCTTGCTGGAGTTTATGCTTTATAGAAAGGCCTGAAATGTGTTGTCAAAGCTTTGTCTCTTGTCTCACAAATTCAGAATTGAGAAACTGTGCAAGGTGGGGAGGGGTCTCAAGGTAGTTGGAGTGAGAGAAGAGGAAAGTTAAAAACACATTCAGTGCCCATCAGAGTGTGGATCAGGATGTGCCTGAAGATGCCACAAGGCTTATTCTTCCATCCAGCTTGGCCAGTCTTTTGTCAAAACTGCTATTTTAGCTATTTAAATAAAATACGGTGACTTTGGCATTCCCTCCTTTCATGGGAAAGCAGAGTAGAAGAGAATTAAGCCCCGCCTGCCCTTCCATGCTAAACAGATGCAAATCAGAGCCCCCTCCCTCCAGATGCCTCTTCTCTCCTTCTGGGTTTCATTGTTTTGATGAAAGCTGTTGTAATGCCAACTCCCAGCCCAGAGGGCAGGTGAGAGGAATTAAAAAAAAATCCCAGATTCCAGCTCGGTGATTAACATATCTTTTGGAGCTTGTAATGTCATCCTCGCACACAAAACAAAAGTCGCAGCAGCTTCACAGAGCAGAGGTTTGTCAGAAAGGCGAACATCAAAGTGGCAAGAAAAGAGGAGTTTATTTAAAATATAGCAGAACGACTTAAAACATTCGTGCTCACCTATGAGAGCTATTAAAAATTAAAAAAAAAAAGCCTTTGAAGGCGAGCATTAAAGATTTAATAGTATTAATTGAATTAAGCCGTGGGAGTTGAGGCTATGCAGACACATGTGTGAGTCTGTGTTCTGAGACATCATCTGTGTTAAGGCAGCAGAGGTGCTGAGACCTGAAGTAGCTCTGCTTGCTCTATAAGGGCTGCCTTAACAAAACCCGATTTATTCATGAGCTTAATTAGAGATGCCATTAGAACCGAGAGTGTAAACACAAGGAAGGGATTTAGAGAGGTGGAAAACTGCAGAGCCCACCAGCCTTGGCATCCCTGGGCAAGGCAAAGCAGGCAGAGGAGTTTCCAATCTGCATTTAAGTATAATTTTGTTTATATCATTAAGGCTGATGTAGTTTTTTTTTTTTTTCAAGAATAGATTCCTTTTCCTTTGTTGTGAGAACAGTAACTTAATACTGTTGTACTCCAGCCACAGGTATGGGCTTTTTTTTGGCAGCTAAACTCCCATGTTACTTGATAATAGTTTTCTTTTAAGACTGGCTACCAGGAATATAATGCAGAAAAAAGCCATTTTTCTTACACTAAATCCACACTGCTAGACAGATTTTCAAACTTGACTTTTGGTAGCTTTTCTTATGCATAGAACTTTCACTGTTAGGAAGAAGTTTGTCCCTCCATAGCTCTGCAAATAGGCATAAAAATAAAATCCCAGTTCAGCGTCATTGCAGCAACCTGGTGTGGAGGGGTTTTTGTTGTTTTTCTTTTTCTTTGCAAATTAAATACTCAATTTAAGGCTTAACATATTTGCATTGTACATGAAAAAGCAGGGAAAAACCCAATCCTTGTGTCATTTATAGAAAGGAAAAGCTCCTTGCGAGCCTGCAGGTGGCTGGGCAAAGGAGGACAAATCCAGGGGGAGCAGCTCCAGGCAGGATTTGATGGTTTTTGGGGATCCTGGTGTGGAGAGGCACCACCAACCCCATCCAGAGGGGTTGTAGAGCTGAGGGAGAGCTCCATAAATTCATTTTTCCTCCTTCTGGGAGGTGGCTGCTCCAGTGTGGGGAGGTTGTGTGAGCCCTTCCTGCTGCAGATGTAGTTACCAAATGATTCAGCACCAGGCCGTGCCCACGGAGTGGAGCAATATTGATGAATTCATTACTGCTCTCTGATGGATGTTAATGGGCTAGGATTTCTTCTGTGCATTTGGGCTAGGTGGAAAGCTCTTGGAAAAAAAACCCAACAAAATGAGAAAATGGAGTGGGTGAGTTTTAAAGCCACTTTTGTGTTCTGCTTCTGAATCTAACGGGAGAATGTTTTTAATGACTTGCATGAAAACAATGGTCAAAGCAATAATCACCAGGCAGCTCTGGGAGGGACAGGGAGGAGCAGTGCTACACAAGGGATTTATAATTTATATTTTATTCAATATATCCCAAGCCACAACCAGCTGCTTTGGAAGCAGAGGCAGGTATTGCCTTTTCCACGTGGATTCCTTAGGAGATACCTGGAATCCCAAGGACATGATCCAGTTGCTGCTTGCAGGGTATCAAAGCTCAGGGGGTAGAAGATGTTCTCTGCAAGAACTGACTGGAAGAAAATGACCTTTAATGAAGGAACAGGCACAGATGCTTTTGAGTAACAAGTCTTTGTCATCCTCTTTGAAACGAACAAGCTGCCTCCCACTCAAATAATTTTCCGTCTAAATATCCAGAATAGATAAAAGAGTAGGTAGAATTTTACTGCTGGAGGGTGGATTCTGAAAATTTGAGGAATTGTAATGCTGACAGCTGAAAATTTCTGAATATCTGCATAGGAGAATGTGGGATTCACTGGCATTTTCAAGCCAGATTTTTTTTTTTTTCTAATTCCACAAAAATCAACACAGTAATGATGAAATAATAACAAATATTTTCATTGTTCAACAAGGATGACACTTTTTTGTGCATTTATGAAGGAATTAGAAAGTTTGAAGCAGCAAGATGAGGCAAAATCCTTATGTCAAATGTGCTGATATTTTTAAAAAAATCTTTTAGTGATTCATTTCCATCAAAGCTGAACTTAAAAATATAGCTCAGAATCAGGAACTGGGGCAGCACAGAAGTTGACCAAAGCGAATTATTTTTATATTATTCAATATTCTTGAGTTCTATTTCCTGGGAACCAGCATCCAGTGTAGATGTAGGTTGCTGGTGGCACAGCTGGGACCTCTCCTCTGGAATTTCTCTTGTTAAGGTGGTGGTGCTGGACACACACGTTAGACAGGTCTGATAGGAAGAGGGAGGAGAGGTGGGTTGGTTTGGGAAGGATTTTGGAAACTCTGGTGTGTACAGTAGGAAAATACAGGAGATAAGGAGGAAAGCTGAACATTTGGTGTTGCAGGACAGAGCTAAAATCGGGGTGGGAAAAGGGCAGGGCTAAGATTTGATGAAATTTGGTAATTTGGAGAGGGAAGGACCAAATTTCCTCATTCTCTGTGGCCATCTTCAGCATGGACTTGCTGTGTGATTAGGCAGGAAAAGGAGATTTTCCAGAACCCCTGTTCTCAGTCCTTGCACAGTCACCTGCTGTGAGTGAGTCCCAGACCTAAACCATCAACTTCACCTCCAGTTTGAACTTCCCAGGTGCGGCTTTGCCCGCTGAGCTGTAACTGGAGCCTGCTGTTGAAATGACTGGTGCTCCCCTTATTTGGGCTGTTCTTTCAAGTAATTAAAGTGACCTTGGCATTAATTGGTTTGCTGATGTGATCTGGGAGCAGCCCCAGCCCTCCTTGCCCCTGGTGTGTCGGATCAGGTCACGTTCCACCTGCGGATCTGGTGTGAGGCAGAGCGGAGCAGGCAGGAGCTGGGAGAATCCCATCCTCAGTTCTCCTCTGAGCCCCACTGCTGGCACCAAATCCTGCTCTGAAACCCTGGGCTTTGGCCAGAATCTTCCTCCAGCGACGGGCAGGGAGGATTTTGGGATGTTTTTCCTACTTTGCAATCTTGCAGCGATTTATTCACAGAATGCCACGATGGTTTGGGTTGGAAGGGACCTTAAAGATCACCCAATTCCACCTCTGCCATGGCAGGGACACCTTCCACCATCCCAGGCTGCTCCAAGCCCCATCCAGCCTGGCCTTGGACACTTCCAGGGATCCAGGGGCAGCCACAGCTTCCCTGGGAATCTGTGCCAGGGCCTCCTCACCCTCCCAGGGAAGGATTTTCTCCTCAAGTCCAATCTCATGAGCAGACAGCTCATGTACCTGAATTTCTGAGGTTTAAAGCAATCTGATGTCGTTACCAACTCTGATAGTTGAATTAAGACATTGTGTTGACTTTTCAAGATGATTGTGCAAAATCTGGTGGCTGTGAGGAAGGCACTTGAAATTTTATGCCATGAATGGACATTGATGAATGTAAATAGAATATTAAATCAATCTCTGTTTTCTTTGTAGGCTTGTAGCTTGTGCTGGCAAGCAGCACGTTTAATTAAAATGGAAAAAAATAGTGTTTGGATGTATGGACAGGTATTTCTTGGCATCTTGTACTTCTTGGACAATCTTTTTCCTTAGAAATCCATGTCATAAAATAAAAGTATTAATCCTTCAGCTTCTACCAGTAGTAACAGGGAGAGTTAAACTGTTTTCCCCCCCCTAATCTTTGTCATGGTGAGTGTTTGCCTGTGGCCTACTGAGTGCATTAATGTGGTCTCATGTCTGGTGTGTGTAGGAGGATGGGAGAAACTGCAGTTGGTGACGTCTGCTTCATATTAATAAAAGTGCAAAATCAATTAATTTAGTTAGTGAAATCATCGGGTCATTTTAAGTAGCGGGTATCATCCCAAAACACATGCCCCAAATGTGGAGTTTGATACATGAGCACGCATTTAGATGAACATGAATTTGAAAAATTGGAATTCTGTAGGAAAACACTGGGGCTTAAAGAAGGGAGCTGACATTTTGTGGTCTTGTGTTTTTTGCAGTTCTTCCTGTGTTCAGGCTGATCTGTGAGGGCCTGAGCAGGTGCTTGTCACCCTATAACAGCCTAAGTGACAAGGCTGGACTTTGCTAATTAGTAATGGATTCTAAGGCACATCCTCTGGCAAGGATATTGGATATCCTCTTCCCTTCCAAAAGGAAAATATGAAAGGAGAGAAGTGTCTCCTACTGCCCTTAATTCAGTTGAAAATACAATTCAAGTATCCTTGGTAAGCTGAATTTATTTCAGATTGTTACCTTTCAGTCAAGGCATACTTTGAGTGATCATTTTCCTACTCATTTTGTGAGAAAACAGACAAAATGCTTTTGTTGGAACAGGTAATCCCCAGAGAACAAATTCCTTTGGGGAGGTGTTTTCACTGCCCTGTTGGATTAATTTGCATTTGGCATTTCTGGTTCAGTGCCTGTAATGACCTGACCTCACTCTGCTCTGTAATTCTGCAATATTCTGATATTCACTGCACACCTGCTGCACGAAGAATAAACTGAGATGTGCCCACGGTGCAGGTGGCACTGTGGGTGACACTTGACCTGGCCCTAGAAGGAGGAACGTGTTATTTTTAAAGAGCTGTTGTCAAAGCTCGTAATCCTAAAATTAGATCGCAGTGCAGGTCGGATTTGGGTCGTGAGTGGTGATCTGCAGGTCTGGCAGGGCTGTCCCCTCTCCCAGCACTTCAGAGCACATTTAGAGCCACCCTGGCAATAATTCCAGCTGCAGAGGTGGGTGAAAAAACCCCACAAAACTGATGGAGCTGGGGGTGACAAAGCCTCAGAAAACTGATGGAGCTGGGGGTGACAAAGCCTCAGAAAACTGATGGAGCTGAGGGTGACAAAGCCCCACAAAGGCTGATGGAGCTGGGGGTGACAGAGCCCCACAAAACTGATGGAGCTGGGGGTGACAAAGCCCCACAAAACTGATGGAGCTGGGAGTGAAAAAGCCTCAGAAAACTGATGGAGCTGGGGGTGACAAAGCCCCACAAAACTGATGGAGCTGGGGGTGAAAAAGCCTCAGAAAACTGATGGAGCTGGGGATGACAAAGCCCCACAAAACTGATGGATCTGGGGGTGACAAAGCCTCACAAAACTGATGGATCTGGGGGTGACAAAACCCCAGCTCCTGTGGCTTGGCAGGTCCCAAAAGATGTGGCCAGGTGGTGCTGCTGTGTGAGGCAAGTCAGAGATTTGCTCCTCACCCCCTTCCCGTACACTCTGAGAAATGAGCTCCCCATGGAGCTCAAATCCTGGGAATTTCAGGAGAGGAGGAGTGAGAAAAGGTGGTATGGAGAAAACAGAACCAGATTTGTGTCCGTAAATCTCTTTTACAGCTAAAAGTCTGCTCAAGCTGGAGCTGCTTTCCCTCAGTGAGGCTGAGACAGGACTGTAAAACCAGTGCAGAATCAAACCTTGGCACTCATGAATATGCATAAATTTGAAGGAGAATTATCTTTCAGCATTAACTCTTTAAATAAAGAATAATTTGGCCACCTGCTGTCTGTGAAAGCTGACCTTGTTCTCTCATTTGTAAAAGGGAGTGGAAAGCTTCCAAAACTTTGAATTTTGAACCATTTCCTCTCCTCAGAAATTACACTGAAGAAGACAAGCATTTAAGCTGTGAAAAATGGAAATGAAACCTTTCCTCTGGAGTTAACCCTGTTCTCCAAACCCTTTGCCAATCTGTATTTGTAACTCGTTTCCTAAATAATTTTGAAGGTTGAGGAAGGGCATTGATGGGAATCTCAGGCTCTTCATTTTGCTGTTTTATTCCCATGAATTGCTGTTTTCTCTGCTGTAGAATAGCAAAAGAGAGCTAATAAGTGTTCTGCTTGTTGGCTTTTCTGTGTAGTGCCAAGTGTCTTCTCTCCTCTCAGTCCTCTCCTCCAAGTGGCCTCGCTGCACAGTTTCCCCTTTTCCTGTTTGGTTTTGGGAACAGTGTTTGAATTGCAGTTGAATATTGTATCATAGGCAGGGTAACGAGACCCTCTGGTCAGCCAGTTGTTCTCTGAGAATAATCTATGAAAAAATAAAAAAAAAATCAAGAGAATTAGTCAAGTTTGAAAATCTGTGTAGCAGTGTGGATTTGGTATAAGAAAAATGGCTTTTTTTCTGCGTTATATTCCTGATTTTTATATAAAGGTTTGTGCTCGGGTTTGTTTTTTTTGATTTCTGAGCCGTTTGTGGAAAAAGAGACTTCCTAAAACACAGTGGGCTTGGATTTAGACACATAAAAAGGAAAACCAGGATGTGAATTTAGTGTCAGGCAATGGGAGTCCTTTTTCTTTGCCATAAATAGGAGCTGACTTCTTGTTGGGATTGGGGTTGTGTGGTGTCGGTGTCTGTCTGGGGGAGCTTCTTCCTTCTTCAGCACCTTCTCTGAGCCTGATCCTGTGCAGATTGGCAAGAATTCCCTGATTTATCCTGGAATACAGGTCCCTGAGCTTCACTTCCTCTGCCATTCCAGCTTGATCGCAAGGAGAGCAGCTCTCTGGGGGTGTGTGTGTATTCCCACCTGAAAAAATCCCAGGCAGGGATATTTTTATGCAGATTGATGTCTGCAGATTCACATCAGACTGACTGAATTAATAACCATTTTCCAAACCTCGCTTTCCATGCATGTGACTTACAGTAATTGTCTAATCTGAGGATATATGTTGTCTGTGCTACTGCTAATTAAAATTTTATGCAAATGTCTGGCGAACTCCTGATGTTTAATGTTAATTTTCACACTTGATATTAAAGGCTTTTCCTCTCTTTCCGGTGCACGCTTAGCTGGGCTATGCAGTTATTTTCCTTCAGGCTGATATGAAGGGCATTTTATCAGTGCAGGCAAATCCTGGTTGGAGTTTTACATTCCAGAGGTGTGAATGGATTCTGCTGAAAGCCTGTCTATAGGTGGATTTGTGGGGCTGTTTTCTTTGAACTGAGTTTATGAAGGACTTTGTGGCTTGGCCTTGGTTCTGTGTTAGTCTCAGCAAGTTACAGATGTTTCCTCATGCAGATTTCATTCACTGAGCTTAATCTCTTGTGAGAGAGATGGGGAGTTCAGGCAAGAATTCCTTCTGTCTGCACACTGTGTGTAGGAAAGCACCAGGAGAATTCATTATTTGTGTAACGAAACTGTTGGAATAGGGAAAAGGGCACGAGGTGTTTCCCTCCAGGTTACCCCCTGGTAACATAGGTAAGCTTCACCCTCTTGTCTGCACATCTCTTTGCTTTGCCATTTGGAGATGTCAAGATACTTCAAAACCAGAGAAAATGACTTGCAGGGACCAAGAGTGAAAATGAGGAAGGCTCCCCAAGACTAAACTGTTCAACTTTCACAGAAATCCGCTCAAGCCTTTTTCCTGCTAACCAGAAACAGCTTGAATCAACTGGTCTCACTTTCTGCTTTCTTTGCAACTCTGCTGTCAAAAATGCAAACTCACATTTTTTGCTGAAGTTGCAAGTGCATTGTGCTTCCTTGTGGTTTGTTGTGAGAAGTTAATTCACGGAGATCTCTGGAAAAAAAAAAATCTAAACTTTCTGTGTAAGAATTTGATCACGTGTTAGAAACAGTTCCTCACTTTTATGCAGTTGGGGTGTTTGGCTTTTTGATCTGTTTAATGATAAAAGAGGTTGTTGTGGTGCTGCAAGGCTTGGAATAATCCAGGAAAAGGCTTCCATTGTGTGGTGAGGGAGCAAAGTGTAAAGCAAGAACAAAACCAGGGCTCTTGGGTGAGGGTCAGTCCCACTGCCAAGGCAGGGCCTTGAATATTGGTCCAGCTCCATCAGCTTTCCATCCTGTCACCCTTTGGGTGTTTATTATGAGGTTTAGAATAAGTTGGGTTTTATGGGTTATGAGTAGAGCAAGATGAAAACATGTCCGTCAAGAAAAGGAAAAAACAAACCTCGGTGTGTCTCTCATTAAAGGCCTTGGTTTTCAGGACTCGAAGATCTGAAAGTGAGGAATCACTCAGCGTTGATGGATTGATGGGTTTTCAGTCTATTACAGAACAAGTGAAATATTTAATTTCCTGAAAGTGTGTAAATTGCTGGTTTCCCTTAATCCAGTGTGTTCTCTCCTGTGTTTGCTCTGGGATTGTTTTTCCAAAGCGCTGTTCCAGACTTAGAAAAGCTTCCAGTTTGGAGTTCTTCCTTTGGTTTCTTCTCCAAAACCAAGTGCCTGCATTCCTAGTGGGATGTAATTGGGAGGGAATGAAGGCTCTTTGCTCTGTGTTTTTAGACCTTGACAGCTTTGTGTTGCATTTAACCAGCTCCAAAAGCGAGCCAGAGTTGGGTTGTTCTTGTCTTGCAATCTGCCATGCAGCAAAGCTTAGGAGACTCTGGGTATTTTCCTGTGCTTTGTGTAAAAATGGCTGGATTTGATGCAAGAGAGAGAAGGGAAGCAGCCTTGTGTTGTGAGGGTGGTTAATTCTTCAGGGATTTTTACACGTGAGGCATTAAAATGGTTTTTCCAAAAGCGAAGTTGTAAAGTCATAAAACTTGTCTTTGGGGAGATACAGGTGAGGCACTTGCTCCTGTAGTGTACTCGTAAAAAGATTTTGGGAAGGCCTCTCATCCCTGGCCTTGAAAGAAATAAAACTTTCATAAGGCAAGAATGTTTTTCATAGATTTGCAGTGGGTCAAAAGCCAGGAAATGGGGTTAGGAGTAGATGTTGGTTCTCACAGGGGAGGGCTCTTCCCAGCCAAGTGTCCTGCCAGAGATCAGTGCTCTTGCAAATCCTCCCTTTTGCAGATTGGCCCAAAATAACAGGGTGGCCAAATTGAAGCAAGTAAGTCAAATTTGAAATTAATCTTGAATTGAAAGGAATGATGAAAGATTTGAGATCTGCTGAGGAATAAAGTGCCAGGTGAAAGGCACAGGGAGAAGAAATGTTCAGTAGAAATACAACTCCCAAGAGGCACGTGGAATTTCGGGAAGTATTTGGTATATGGGAAGTGCTAAGCAGTAAATGACTGTGTTGTGATACAAACTTTTGTTGCTGCCAAGTCTGAAATGCAGAGTGCTGGGAACTGTGTGTATCCCAAGAAATGGGAGTTTAATCCGTGCATGGAAAGACCAAAGGGGTGATGGAGAAGCTTCTAAGTAGCCTGAATTTCAGAAGACCTCAGCTCAGAAGGAGTTGGCCAATTTCCTGTAAAACCATGAGGGACATCAAGAAGCCCAAGGTGATGTTTTCGTTCTCAGAAACCTGAAGGAGTTGTTTTTTGAGCGTGGTCACCTGATTGTACCTGCTGAGGGTCACACAGAGAGCTCAGGTGGCTTCCAGAGGGCTTCCAGTGTGCCAGGGCATCCAGAGTGTCCCAGTTGTTGATGATACAAGGGAATAGAAGTGTTCCTTTCTCATGCTCTTTGCCACAAGGATTTGTGTCTGAGGATGTCAGGCTTGGTGGACTTTTTATCCAGTTGGTTTTTAGAAGGTTTTGTGATTCTCCTGGGTTTGATTTTTCCTGTTATTCCCTGCTTTTCTGGTTGAAAAAGCTCAGTATTTATAGGGGGATTGGATTCTTCTGCTTTGAGATCTGTATAATCATTGGGATTGTGTCCATGATTCCCCTGGCACTTGGATCCTGTGCTGCCTGCAGCCTGCTCCCAGTTCAGTGTGACCTTCCAGATCCCTTGGATAACTGGTTTCAGCTTTGCCGGGAACTTGCCTTAATCCATTCTTGGCAAAAAGAAATGGTTTGGGCTAAATAAGATGTACGTTGTGCTTTTTCTATTTAATTTTTGTTGTTTCCTCACCTTGTACAAGTCACGCATTGGAGAGGGATCACAGGGGCAGGTGAACCAACAGATCTGGGCAATGTCAAATTCCAGAGGGAAGGAGCAGTCACGAAATGTGTGTGTAGGATCAACACACTCAGGTTCTGGTTTTGATCCACACAGAGCTTAAATGTCCCAGGAGATGCCCCTTTTTATTCCTGCTGCTGTGAGCCATCTCCTCTCCTCCAGCTGGTTCTAAATATTGGGGACAGCCCCAGGGGGATGCACTTTACCTGTAGTTTAGTGTTGGTCTCATTCAAAGTTAATCTTGCATCGTGTCATAAGAGATTTTTATTCTGCCAAAAATCAACTTTAGTGGAAGAAGATCAAATGAAATCACTCATTAGGTGTGTTCTGTGGTAGTTAAACCTGCCCAGAAAGGTTTCCAAGGAAGGGAATTTGTCTTTATGCTAAAAAAAGCCATTACAGACCTGTGCTGACAATGAATTCTGCCTCCATTCCAAATGGCACTGTACTAATTTGAGGAATGGTAACAATGTCAGGCTTGAAATCTGTGCTTTCCTTGTCTCCAGTGTCTCTGTCAGGGCTGGGCTTGGTTCTTGGGAGTGTTTGGAGGAACATTATTTCAGGGCATCTGGAATGGGCATCTCTGAACGTGGCCAGCTCGGTTGCAGAGTCCCTGCTCAGTGTTTGTGCCCCTGGTGGCTCTCAGGGCTGCTCTGTGTTCATGGAATGGCCAATCTGCCAGTTTGCTCAAGTAATTTATTCCAAAGCTTAATGGGCCTCTGTTTACTTGAAACACTGACCTTAACTAAAGAACTGACACAGCTTTCCAGCTCCACAGCTTGTCCTTGCCTTTTCTTGCCAATCATTTTGGCTTTACAATTCCATTCTCATAGAATTCAAAATTCTTCTGTGCTGTGTGAAAGACACAGAGCAGAAAGCGTGGATCTGCTGAGTGTTGTCAAATGAACAACATTTGGGAGAAAAAAAAAAATTCCTTCTAATCTGCTTATCATGAAAGGTCACCTTGAGTTGGAGTGTGTTGGGCCACAGAATCTCTGCCCCGAGACTGAGAGGGCTTTAAACTTCTCCAGGGTTTCAGAAATGGCTTGGTTGATGTTTAGGAAGTTTGCTCGTTCTCTCTGGATGTAGATTCCTGCTGTTAGTGGGCTGCTGAACATGGAATTTCTCATGTGGTTTCATCTGAGCTCTGTAATTTCTGTAATTAAAAGTTCTAGGTAGGTTTTGCTTCAGAAACCAAGTCTCCAGGTTGGACTTTGTTTTTGGTTTGCTTTTAAAATTTTGCCTTTTTATCAGCATGATTGTCCTCTTGCTTTTGTTTTGCTCAGCAGTTCAGGTTTTTAATCTGAAATGTTAAATGTTTAATGCGACTTGTGAGGAGAACAAGTTGTTCTCAAAATCAGAAGAAATTCAAGGAGGAAGAAATTAATCCAGGAGAATATCTCCCAAGTGTGTGTGTCTTGTGCAGAACAATCAGACCCCGCTAACCTGCTTTGTTTTCTTTCCTCACTCAGGTCATGATTTTTATTTTCTCGTGTCATCCTCTTGAGGAGAGGAAATGATTGTAGTGGAACGTGTCAGAAATACGCCACTGCTACGGAGCCTTCGCAGTTCAGAAACGTTCCTGGGAGAGCAAATTTAGCCCTTTGCCGTTTGTGTTCTGGGATCTGCCTCGGTAAAAAGGGAAATAAAAATGACGACTTCGTCTATCAGACGGCAGATGAAGAACATTGTGAACAATTACTCAGAGGCCGAAATAAAAGTTCGGGAAGCGACCTCGAATGACCCCTGGGGTCCTTCCAGTTCCTTGATGACTGAAATAGCAGACCTGACCTACAATGTTGTGGCCTTTTCTGAAATTATGAGCATGATCTGGAAACGACTGAATGACCACGGCAAGAACTGGCGACACGTCTACAAGGCCCTCACTCTCTTAGATTACCTGATTAAAACGGGGTCCGAGAGGGTGGCCCAGCAGTGTAAAGAGAATATTTTTGCTATCCAGACGTTGAAAGATTTTCAGTACATCGATCGAGATGGGAAAGACCAGGGCATCAACGTGAGGGAGAAATCCAAGCAGCTGGTGTCCCTTCTGAAGGACGACGAGCGCCTCAAGACGGAGAGGGCCCAAGCCCTGAAGACCAAAGAACGCATGGCTCAGGTGGCCACGGGGGTGGGCAGCAACCAGATCACCTTTGGGAGAGGCTCCAGCCAGCCCAACCTGTCCACCAGCTACTCGGAGCAGGAGTATGGCAAGTCTGGAGGATCCCCAGCGTCCTACCACGGCTGTAAGTACGGGCAAACACGTCCCAAAGTGTAAAATTCTCTTTGGAGAGCTGCTGTTGGAGGTGGGAGCCGGTGGTGCCTTTGGGAGAGTGGAAATGCAGCCTGCAGGGGGATCTGGGGTCTCTGGGATCTGCTGCGTGGTGTTGATGGCTTGGGTAAATGTTTGCTTTGGAGTGTGGAGTGATGGCAATCGATTTCAAAACCCTTGTTTGCTGTCAGTTCCAAAGGTAGCGCTGCCAGGCTGCTCTTGTGAGCGTGTTCAGTGTTTGGTGTGATGGGGAGGGTGTGAAGGGGGTTTCTGTTTGTTTCTGGTTTTAGAGGAGTGCTTGAAGGTGTGTTCTTTTCGTTCAGGATGGAATCATAGGATGGTTTGGGTTGGGAGGGAATTTAAAGCTGATCTCATTCCACACCCTCGCCGTGCTCAGGGACTCCTTCCACTCTCCCAGGCTGCTCCAAGCCCTGGTCTTGGATTAAGAATAAATAAGAAATACAGAATATTTCCTGAATCATTTTGCTACTTTATGCTGCCCCCATTGTACTTTGGCAACAATGCTGCTGTTTAATTTCCTTTATTGCTTACTCAGCAGTTCTTGGAGGAGGAGTGCTTTGAATCTGTATTTAAATATTTATATTCTCAGTATTTGGTGTGTGTCTGTACTAAATGCTATGCTTCATTCTTAAAAAATGAATACAGTGATGTGGGAAGAATGAATTCTTCCCTCCACTGCTTGGTTGGGACTCCCTGTCATGTCAGGAGGAGGCCTGATTTGGCACTAAATCCTCCTTAATGTAAGTAATGATCTGATGAAAGCTGCTTTGGCTGGAATGTCAGTGGTTGTGGTCTAATTCTGAAAGGAAATCTTTGCTTTAAATGAATGTTTAGAGTGTGTGGAGGGCTGTGACTGAGCCAGGGTGCAGCAACCATTGAGCACCAGCTTTAGGAATCTGAAGTTTGTCAGGTCCTGGGTCCCAAAGTGCTTCTTAAATCATAAATCCATAAGTGGGGTCAGCCCTGCTGACATTTGCAGGAGGAGATAGCAGGAAAATCAAACCAGGATGGAGAAAATCTCTGTTTAAACTCTGGAGATGAGCAGAAAAAATTATTTCCTAAAGGAAATACTTTTAGGACAGAGGGTACAAAAAACGTGAGTGAAGGTTTCCAGCTATGAGAATTTTTGATCTTGGCTTTTAATTAGCAGTAGGATAACAAAAATCTTAATTTTTCTGTAATAATAATTTTTCTGTACTTATATAGTTTTTCTATAATAACCATGCTTGAGCACTGTGAATTTTCAAAGAAAAACTCGTATATTATTACCTCAATAATAACAACGTTTTTCCTTTTCAAATCTATAGATTGTTGTTGACTACAACAAAAATTCTTAATTTAGAGGTAGCTTGAAATACTGATTTTAACTTGGGCTGGTGGGCTGAAATGAGTGCCTGAAGTATGCTGAGCACACCTTGGGTTTCACAGGGTTATTGCTCCACCAGCCCCAACTTTAATTAATGCCTGGAACTATTGTTTGGAATCTTAAATGCTACCAGAGGCTCCCAACCATTCCTCCCAGCAGGGCTGAGCAATGCAGGGCGTGTTCCTCAATTGTTCCTCGGATGCTTTAGGAATTTTGATGGGAGAAGCAGCGACTTTGGCTGTTCCCTCAGTATTCCAGGGGTGGATTTACTGCTCCCACTTCCCTGCGTGTGTCCTGTGGCAGGATTGCTGTGGAGGTAAAGATTCCTTAAGCTTTTTTTTTTTTTTTCCCTCACCCCCTAAGAAGCTTTAGAAATCTTTTCTTTCCCCCCTTCCTCGGTTCTTCCGCTGTTCCAGCCCTCCTGGACTTTTTTCACTGTGGATCAGCAAAAATCCAGGTGGCTGTCAGTTTGTGTATTTTGAGGTTTTAATGTGGTTTTTGTCTGGTTTAATTGAGTGGAGCAAAGCGAACCAGCACCTTCCAGAGCAGCTGTGCTAAGTCCTTCTGATACTGGGAAACTGGGAAGAGCTTTATCTCAGGAAACGAGGAAGGAGTTTCATTAAAATCCAGACATTTAATCTGTTACATAAATGTGGGGTTATTCCTGTGCCTGCTAAATTTGATGGAAAAGATGCTTTTCATTATTTAAAGTGAAGGAGATTGTATCCATCATGTGTTTTTTTTTTTTTTTAATTATACCCTTCTTTTGTGCTGAAAATCTGGATTCAGGAAAAAAATCTGCAAAAGGAATGAAGTTCTTCTTCACTCCTGGGAAATACTCCCCGTAGAACATCCCTAAGATGCTGTTGCTGCTCTGTATATTCTGGCAGAATTCTCTTTCATTCCTCTGAGCCTTTGAAGAAGAGATCAGAGACATTTAGGTTTCCCATCTACAGCACGAGATTTGCCTCTTCAAAATGTCCAGCCACCCTCTTTGCTAAATGTTTATCACGTCTGCTTACCAGGCAAACAGAAATAAAGTTTGGGAGAGTGGCAAAACCTTTTTGCCAAGACCACCACAGGAAATGTTTCGTCCCTCAGAGCTTTGCTATCAGCACATTTTACTCCTGCTCCTTCTAGGCACGACGGGTGGGGGTTGCAGAATTCATTGCCCTGCCTTGAAGAATTTATGTTGGGTTATAAAATCTCATTTTTAGTGCCTTCTAGCGGAAGAAAGAGCTGAAAGAGTCTGGTAGTTCCTGCAGGGCAGCCCACCAGTAACATCCAGTGGGTACTGGGATACTGGGTTGGGCGTGAGGGATCTCTGCCCTCTCCTTTCAGGGACTAAAAGTGCAATTTTGGTTAAATCAGTGAAGCCTTTTTGGGTCAGTTTGTTGAGGATGTTGAATCAGCTGCACTGCACAGGCAGCACTGACTGAACTCTGCTCAAACTCCTCCACCTTCCCAACCTGTGCAGGTTTGCAGGGGAACAATTGGATTTTTGCTCCATGCTGAGCCACAAGGGGTTTTCTTAAAGAATTGCTGGTTTTTGTGTCCCAGATTCATCCTTTGTAACAAAATAAAAGCAATATTGATACCCTGTGTAGCGTGAGAGAATTCAAGATGGAAAAGGATCTCTTGACTGATGTCCAATCACTGCTGCAGGCAGATAAGGATATTTTTCTCTGTTTCCTTGTGAATATTTTCATTTCATCTCTAAAAATCCTTTAGAAACAGTGCAAAATGAAAGGGTGCAACTTGATCGTTTTTAATAAAATCCTTTCCCCCAGAGCTTTGCCTTCATGACTTTGTTGGCCCCGAAGATCTCTGTGCTTGGATAATTCCAGGGAGCACACTGTGGCATGTGAATTGTAAAAGTATTTGTGGGGTTTGTTTTTCCTACCTAGTCTCATAACCTGAAAATGGAAGCCAAGAAAGATACTCAAAAGCAAAAATAAAGCTCCTCCCAACCTCCATCAGCAATTTCTGACATACTGGGAAGAGTTGGTTTTATCTTCCCTCTTTAAACAATTAATGCTCAGATTAGGAACTATTAAATACTCCATGACAAAAGGCATAATTTTTATTTATTTTGGAAAATGTGCCAATTCTGTGGAGTTGCCTCAAATCTGATACCAGCTTTTATTTCACCTTAAGGAAATATTCTTGTGTGGTGCTGAAACTAAACCAGCTGGGGAGAGGAAGGGATATAAGATGGATATTTAAAATCTTTTGGAGCAGTAGTCCCTCTCTCCTAATCTGCCTTTGGGTCTGAATAATTGGGTTTTTGCCTGACATTTGTCACCCACTTTCAAAAACTTCAGCCTCTTGTTCCTGGCCTTGTTTCATCTCCAGCTGCCAGTGACCACTTAAATAGGATTCTGGATTTATGGCTGCACGGGGAAAAGTAGGATGTTCTTAATTTAGACCTCTTAAGCCTGAGCTGGGNGGGATGGGATCCATGGGATGGATGCCCTGATTTCAGTGACACAAACAGCTCGGTGTGACCTGATTTCACCAGCACTGCCCAAGGTGGGCTCAGCTCAGCTCGCTGTGCTCAGAGCCTGCTGGAGAGGAGATGCTGAAAGATGCACTGGGAAGGGCCTTTATGGATCTTGGGAAATGCCAAGTCTTTAACCTGAACCTGGAAAAATTCTGGGAGCAATTTGCTGTAGCTGAATTAAGGAGTTTTATATTTCCAGTGATTATTCACGTTAAACTGGCTCGTTATTTAAAACCAGTTTTGTGAAGCCTCAGCAAGTTTGTGTTCACTCATCTGTTTCGGTTTTGTCTCCCTTTTTGCTTGGAGTAGAAAATAATTCAGAGGAATTGCTGCTTTGGGTTTGACACAATAGGAAATTTATGAAATCCAGAATGGTTTGGGTTGGAAGGGACCTTGAAGCTCATCTTGTCCCAACCCCCTCCTCTGGGACACTTCCCATTATCCCAGGTTGCTCCAGCCTTGAACATTCCAGGGATGTG
>VYZR01011644.1:0-11480 GCA_013400675.1 Oxylabes madagascariensis | reverse complement strand
AATGTATCTGCTTTTGGTTGCTCCTTTTCATGAATTTTCAGCACAGGGGAAAGCACTTTACACGTTCATTACCCTGCGCTGAGCAGAGGTGGTTGGCATTTTTATACCATTTCACAGACAGGAAAGCAAAGCACAAGTAGCAGAGCAGAGGCAAAAGAAAGCTCCACCTTTCCATCCCTCTGCTCTTATATCCATGGAAGAAACAGGTCTTTTTTTTGTTTTCAAATTTGACGACAAACTTTCATTATATTCCTCTGCTTTCCCAAACTGTTGTTATCCCAAAAGCTCAGCTGGGGATGTACAGAAACACAGAAGAAGCAACTCCTTCTTTAGGAGGCCTTCAGTGGGATCCCCCAACCCTCCCAGCCATCCTACACAGACCCCACAAGCCCACCCAAAACTTTAAAGATGAGTTGACAATGCAGTTATTCCCAACAACTACATCCAGGCCATGAAGTCGATTTCATCCTGCACCCAAGAGAAACCAAAAGCAGATACATTGGAAATGGTGTAGGAACACAGAAACCATCATGTAGTAACACTCTCTCCTACCCCAACTCAAGTCCAAGGGCAACTCTTTTCTCTTTGGAGAGTAATTAAAATCGTAGGAAGTGCAACACAGCAAGTCAACATGGACTGACCACCACAGCTGTTGGGCTCTCCTGTCCATTTCCTTGTTCCTTCTCTCTTTCCCACCTTGTGAGCTTTGGAAAACCAATCTCCTTGCTGAAAGGCATGACTGCGCTTCCCAGAACAACACCTGATCTCATGTGGGGTTTCCTTGCACCAACACAACACAACTGGTAACGTGGTGAGGGGAAATTTAAGAAGAGGAAATAGGAANCTCTAACAATCTCTGAGGCTCAAAAACAACAATTCTGTCCATTCAGAGAATCGTACCTAGCACATCTTCTTCTGTCTATACCTACCACTTCTGTCTCATTCCACACTCTTAAAAAATTCAGAATTTTTAACAAAAAGTGAACCAGGTTTGACTGCAAACATCTTTTGCCAGGATAACTCTCAAAATTGCCTAAGGGCTTGAGACACTCAGATGCTTTAACTAATAATTGAACAGGACACTGCATTTTGTATAGCTCTGAGATGGCTCTGGCTCTCCTTTGTCAGTGTTTTTTTTTCCCCACATATATATAGAGAAGAGGATGGATCATTCTGGAGATGAGTCACTACTGAAACAACAGAATAAACTCCTGTGAAATGCTGTGGGATTTCTGCTTAACATTCTCCAGCTCCTTTCTGGGAGAATTTGGCAAGGTACTGNCTCAGAACATGCAAAAGGTGCCAAGCCCAGAATCACAGATAATGTCCCTGTCTGTAACCAACGCTAATCTCAGGGTCATGAGGGGACACTGGGTGCTTACCTGGACAGCTGTCCTATGCTGCAACCTGCCCTATTGTCTCTGCATGCATCCTGCTACTTATTTATCCCTATTACCTTCTTATTTATCCTACTTTCTTATTTATCCTTACTACCTTCTGGCTCTGCACAACTCCCTGACAGGAGGGTGCAGACGGGTGCAGGCTCTGCTCCCAGGGAACAGGGACAGGATGAGAGGAAACAGCCTCAAGATGTGCCAGAGAAGGTTTAGATTGGGAATACTGGATTGAATATTAGGGAAAATTTCTTCATTTAAAGGGCAGTCAGGCACTGGAACAGGCTGCCCAGGGCAGGGATGGAGTCACCACCCCTGGGGGGATTCACAAGACATGCAGATGTGGCACTTGGGGACATGGGTTAGTGGTGGGCTTGGCAGTGCTGGGGGAACAGCAGAACTAGATCTCAGAGATCTTTTTAAACTTTAATGACTCTACGATTGTACTTAAAAGCTACGATAAGGATTATTAATATTGATGTCACAAATGTACTTTCAGTTAAGGACACTTGCACCTTTCATTAGAATTCCTTTGGAGGAGCAGGTGCATTCCTACCATCCCTGCTCCCCCATCTGCACAGAGGCACTTCAGGAGACTGGACATGGCAAACCCTTCCTTCTTAGAGTCACTGTCTAATCACTTCAGTCATTTCATACTGTCCTGCTAAGGCAGGAATCTGATGGAGAATGGAATAAACTGCTTATATACCATACATGTTATAGTAGGACTGAAAACATTCTGATTGGCTGTGCACAGATTAGTAGGCAGAAAAGATGAGGAAAAATGCTACTTGCAGGCTTTGGAGGAAAAAAATGCAATCTTAAAAAAAGTGACCAATTCTAAAAGTAAATTAATTTTGTTACTGGCTTCAAAGAAACTAAAAACAAGGGGGTTTTACCAAAACAAATCATTAAGTCTATAAACACAGGTTTTGTCCCTAGCAAACATTCATACACCACAGACACTGAGCAACAGCACACAAGGAACAAGTGCACTCACAGTGTGCTCAAAATTCACCATTTCAATTAGACTGTCAGTCCCTTAACAGATGATAATCCATCACTCCCCGGAGACTGCAGGAATACCAGCACTTCCTTCAGCACTCATCGAAGAGGAAGATGAAAAACAATGCAAAAGAAATGAAAGACAGGCAAACTCCACCCCAAACCCAACAGAACAGTTGCTCCTTTTCATGAATTTTCAGCACAGGGGAAAGCACTTTACACGTTCATTACCCTGCGCTGAGCAGAGGTGGTTGGCATTTTTATANCATGACTGCGCTTCCCAGAACAACACCTGATCTCATGTGGGGTTTCCTTGCACCAACACAACACAACTGGTAACGTGGTGAGGGGAAATTTAAGAAGAGGAAATAGGAAATAGGAAACGGAACAACTTTATGTTGCATAAGACTTTGTAGACGCCACACACATGAGTTTCTCTGCCCAAAACCAGCACTGGAGCTCTTTGTCCTGGACGTGAGGCCCTGCTGCACCAGCTCTGCGCCTTCCCTCCATTACCTCTGCTGACAAGCCAGCTCTTGTTCCTTGGTGTCCTGCCAGGACCTCTCCTGTAAAACATCCCATGTGCCAGCACAAGTGGCAACATGAAACTGCGTGGAAATTTGTGCTGCTCTGGCTTTTGCAGGTCACTGCAACACCACACAGCATGGGTAGGGACATAAAACAGAAATACAAACAAGCCTCCATCTACAGAGCCGGGCCTTTAACCAGCCAAAGCTACTGGAATCACAGATCACTGTATTCCCACAGCCAGTGGTAGTGCTCCCTCTTACCCAACAGTGTGTCCATGCCACAATGAGACTGATTTCTTCAATCAAGCCCCATCCCAAGTTTAATGAGTGAAGGCTCATCCCTTAAACTTCACCCATACCCTCACTTCTTCCCCAAAAACACACATGTGATTAGCTACAGTTAAGGTGCCATAGTAAAATGGATTTCAATCAAATACAATTTATTTATTTCTTGATGCTGTTGATTTGCCTTTTACTTACTTATCTACTTGTCTGTCTTGCAATCAAATCCCGGAATACAAACCAGAACCACTGAGAATCAGGGAACTAATGCAAGTGGTGATTATTTTGCTGTAATACCAATTATCTAAGTGGTTTGTGGTAGAAAGAGAGAAGGTTTAGGGAACAAACAAGGGGTGCAGCCAGAGATCAAAAGAAATACTGCTCCTAAGTGGAGTATTAACATTTCCCCCTGGAAGAGATGACAGGAAGATCAGTAAAGCGCATTAAGCAGAATCACTGCAGTTCACAACTGGAATAGTTACAAGCTTTTTGGCTGATCTTTAATATTTCAGAATTGAAGAAAAACCCTGACTGAAGCTTTCCTCTTCTGCCTTGCCCATACCTAGTGGTGCTGTTCAGCATGATTCAAGTGACAAATTGTCTGTCTGGATCCAGCCCAACTGTATGTCACTCATTAGAAGAGAAGGGTGCACAATGAGGAAAAGCAACATAAAGCCATGGCAGCCTACAGAAATCAGCTCTGGCCCTGAGCACTCACTCAGAAAGTTTTTATTCATAACACACACCGTACGAAGGACAGGAGAAAGAAGCATTTGATCATTTCTGCCCCCAACAACACACCTTGAGACAGCAATAGAAGTACACCTGTGCCCTTACACAATTTCCTTTCCAACAGCAAGTGCCTCCTTTTGGTTTTGCTAGGCTGTGCCTCAGTTTCTCCTGCTCACATTTCCAGCCTTGTGACATCAGCTGTTTAGCTCTTCACATTCTATCTCAGTCCTCCACCTTGTCACCTCCTTGTTTATTACATTTACGAACATTATGTTCCCACCCTCAATGTCATTCTTCTGGTTATTGACACCAGCTCTGAATGGTGACAACCCAGACACAACACGCTCAGGCTCTGCCTTTACCCTAAAATGAAGAGTTAGCCAACATGAAATGCCCAAGGCCAGGCTGGACGAGGCTTGGAGCAATCTGGTCTAGTAGACGGTGTTCCTGCCATTCCAGGGGTTGGAATGATATCATCTTCAAGGTGCCTTCCAACATAGGCCATGCTATGAACATCTCTGAATATCTCCTTTGCTGGGCATTGGTTGGCCAACCATTACTCGGAACTTCTTCCCAGAAGTTAATTTAACGCATGCTAAGCCCAAGGTACCTAAAGAGTCCAGTCTGCATGAGGTAGGTAGGGACCTGAAGAAAGGTGGTGGGGAGCTGGAGTTGGGAGACAACCAAATGCCACATGTGCAGGGGAGCCATACACCTTCCAAAGAGGACGACCAGAAAGACATGGTTTATGAGGTGCTAAACCTCATCTGCAATGATATTTCCACAAATTTTCCTATTTGTAAACAAATTAACATAGCCACAATATTTGACTGTACTTCTGTCTTCCACGACCAATGAGTCAGAATTGTTGTTTACAGTTATGAGCAATACAACCCTGCAGTCCATCAGCACTGCCTTTGCCCTGCGGAGGTGAAGCTTTGAAAAACATCAGGAAATAGGGACGCACAGCCCAGCCCCAGGACTGCACTCTGAGCATTAGTACTTGTCATAGACAGCAAAACAGCAGAGAATTACTCTCTGCCGTAATTCTGAACTTAAAAATAGTATTTGACAAGCAAATCTGTTATGAGAACAGAATTAAGTTACTGAGGTTCAAGTTGATCAAAGGATTTTGAAAGATAATCCAGATTTCACTCTGGATTTGAAAAAAAAAACACCACACCCCAAAACCCAAAATAAACCTACTTCAAAAGCGAGAAAAAGAACCAGTTCTTATTTTTGTGATAGCAAATCACAGAACAAGCTCAGAGTCTTACCACAAAGACACTGTTGGGGCTGCAGAGAGCCTGGATGGGCAGCTCCCATCACAGGAGCTCCACAGACCCCTAGAAAAAAGAGCTGTGGTCTCCCAGCTCCCATCCCAGTGCACCATTCCCTACCCCATGCCGTTTTTCTCCTATTCCAGCAGTAGCTGGAAGCACGTACATCTCCTCCTCTTTATCACAGGCTTTGAAACCATTTTACCAGTGCATGCTTGTTCTCTTTTTTTCCCAATATTTCCTAAAACAAAGCAGCAAACAGGACAGAAACCAGGGGAACTGCCAAAGACAGATGGACACAGCACTCCCACGTTTCCAGGCAAGTACAAACAACTGAAGGTCTAAGGTGCTGCCCCCGAACCCACTGTAATTTCCATCAGTTTTAAACTTAGTCCTAGAGCACCTCAAATCCTTCAACCTACTCAACCTGGTGGCTAATGACCAGGTAGGAACGAGGAACTGGAGACTGGAGACAGCTTCCAACCCCTAGCACCAACAGGCATGCTCTGCCTCAAGGGCCATAGTCACTCCCATCTTCTGCTTCCCATCACTCCTCTGACATTTAAACCAAGGCCCAAAACCAGCCCTGCAGTCTGATGATACAGAAAGGTCCCTGCACTCCTCCAATGCTGGGGTTTTTCTCCCTCAGCATTGGTCAGCATTCTCACAGTCAGCACCTCAGCTTAGTCTGCACTTGGAAAAAACCTTATGGATATGGATGCCAGCTCAGAGAGTTTGATTTCACTGGCACTGAAGCAGCAGGCTGAAGCTCACATGCTACTTTCATTTTTACACCCAGTCACACTTAGTGTTTTGAAAGCAGTAAAACCATTTCAACACAAAAATTCAGGCATGTTCATGACATGTCAGGGGAGATGGCAGCAGGCAAGGAATAGAAAATTATAGACAAGGAAAAGAAGAATGGGAAAATCAACACTTGAAAAAGCACAGAGGTCACCAATTTACCCATTAAAAGAATCCATCAACAAACCAGACAGTGCCATTCCCCAGGCAGCAACCACAAAACAGAAATCCTGAAGTCTTCAGGGCTGCCTCTGCTCTCACTTGCAATTTTTATTCCTGAGGATATTCAGTCACAACCAAGATCAAAAGCAAAGCTGACCCCACATGCTAGGAAAGTCCACGCATTTTGGGGGATAATTTCCTTATCCTTATGGCATGGTTAATTCACCGGGGATCTTCCCTCCCACCTCTGCCTCTGACCAAGACTGCATCAAAACTTGCCTCCTGCTCGGCGAGACGATACCTCGGGAAGCAGCTGATGCTGATTATGGCCAACAACAGCCTTTTCAAAGCACAGGATGATGCAAAAATGCCCCAGAAAAGAGTCGCTTCTTCTGCATTTGGCTTAGGGCACAAACATACAAAAACACAATTATGCTGGTTATTTACTCTCCACTAAAGAGATAAGGGCTGTGACGACAAGAGCGAGCAAGTGGGTTCTTCATGTGCTTTCCCAGGATAGCAGCAGCTCTTGGGAAAGCAGGGTGGAAGAGAAGAGAGGAAGCACTGTCATCAGTCTCCATCACAGCCAGACCGTTCCTGTACCTGAAATGAAGTGTTTTATTTCAAAATCGGTTCTTTAGACTGGTGAGGGTTTACACCTTGGGCTTTCTTTTGGAGGGCAAGCAGGAGGGAAAAGGCAGCAGTAAAACAACTACTTGCCTTACTCATCACAACGGGAGCAAAGAAGTCTGTCCTCATGCACTGAAGGCATTGTAAACCCCAGAAAAACAGGAGCCCTCAATACATTACACACTTAATGAACATCTTCAGTGAACTCCCCCTTGTTTTGTGTAGTCTCCCTAGTCCTGTGCTGCTGCCCAACCTGTTCTACCTACAAAGGAAAGCCAGGGCAGGGCCTGGAAGGGTTTGGACCAATTTTCACCGAGCAGCAACATCACTATGTGCTGATTCTGCCACATTTGCTATTGCTTCAACCTCAGCACCTTCAGAAGCCCAAAGCCCTGAGGCTCTGCCCAGCCAATCTTCCCTGACTTGGCAAGAATGCTACCCCATCCCTTGCATCCACGAGGGCAGGACTCATGGCCTGGCTGGCGCTTGGACACGGGGCAGGAAGGGCGATGGCCCTGTTTCCACCCTCGGCAGCTGCTGGGTGGGAAGGAGCTGGGAGGGACCCGGGGCACATCCCTAACTCCCAGCTAAGTTGGGCGGCTGAATCAGCGCGGGTGGACGGTGATTTGCTGCTGACACAGAGCTGCAATAAATCACCACCTTTCTGGAGCAACGAGGAAGTTGCAGGGCTGCCTTAGTCATCCTCCATCCTGACGCCATTCCAGGAGCAGAGCCACATACATCCCCCGGCTTTGGGCTGCACCCGCGGCCCAAAAATAGCTTTTAAGCCAAATCCTGCAGTCATCGTTTAAACCTGAAACCCTTTTATTTACAAGAAGTCATGTATGTTTTTGACAATGCTGAGAGTAACCAGTGCTTAAATTATTTGCTTAGCAAAGGAGTCTATTTAACTACAAGAGTTACACCAAGTGTGCAATGTTTTCTGACCCACATAGAAGCTAATAATTTGCATTTTATGGAACAACTTTGCATAGACAACCCATCTTAATGGCCAACAACTTACTGTACAAGAATTAATAATTGAAAAGCAACTCGTCAGCACTGTTATTTGTGTTACAGGTAACTCAAAAACCTCATTACGCTGTAGCATTAAATTTCCAATGACCTTCTGGAAAGCTGCTGAGAGTCTTTTTTTAAGGCACGATCTCTCCGAATGCCAAGCAATTGCAGAGAAAGTATGTGACAGCTACCCAGAGTCTGTGGGAGAGGCCAGGCAAAACACCCTGTCAGAAATATATCAGCCTGATCCCCCTTTGGCTGAAGAAGTGACTTTGACTTCATGAATCCCCCCTCTCTCCAGCCAGTCACTTGGCCGAGCTTCTCTCACAAATTTCTGCCTTAATGCCAGATTAATCCTACTTCCTCCAGTCCCCAGACATCTAAGAAGCTCCAGCTCTTCTTCCCTCTAATCATTGGCTTTTAAACTATTTCTGTTGCAGAACCCAGGCACTTGCTGTGGATGAAAGAAGGCTCAGAGACTAGCACAGAAGTGTAAAGGCAAACAAAAATTACATGGCAAAGCCTGGGATTTTCATAGTCTTAGGGAAATTAGGGCCCCTGAATCCCATGGCAACTCTGAGAAGAGTCGAGTGCATAATTTTCCATTATGCTTGTAAAAAATCCCCAAATAAATGTACAACTAAATGCAGCTTCACAGGGCTGAGCATTTATTATTCTCCTAAATGTTGTTACTAAGCCTGAGGCCTCTTATTCCATGTTTTAAGGTTTGATTTTTCAGAAAACAGTCTTTCTCTTGCCAAAATGCCAAAGATGCAGAATGGTAGCTAAAATCCAGCTCAGAGTCCTGTTGTCAGAGAAGACCAGCAGAGCAGCCCCACATTTCGAGCTGCTCACCCCGATATTCCTGTCCCACTGACAGAGCCTCCCTGTGCTGGGATCACAGTCACTCCTCACTGTGACGTCTTTGCTCAGGGCTGTGCCCGTACACAATCTGCTCCAGAACACGCTCACTGACTCTTTGCCATTCCCAAAGCTTCTCTGGCATATTTCTGCGGACTGAAGCAGCAAGATTTGGGGCAGCCAGGGGCTGATTTATCTCTGCGTGAACGCCTGCGGGTGTAATTTGCGCAGCTCTCCCAAACAAAATATTTTCACTGCCATAGCAAAGGCAAACTTGCCCAAACCCAATTTGTTTGGTACTTAATTAGCATCTCTGCTGCAATGCTGGAGACAAAAGAAAGAAGCACTCCCCTCCTCCCATGAGCATCAGGACTTTTTAATCTCAAAGATACACCTTATCCAACATGACCAAAGCAGAAAGAATACAGCTCCCTCTTACTATTGAACAGAGATCATCTCAGCAGCTTGTTCATCACAAGGTTTTGATTTTAATTTCAGTGGCCCTGGCTGATAGACTCCTACATCTGAAAACTAGGGAGTAATTCAAAAACATAAATCATAAGGAAAAACAATTATATCCATTAGACCTTTGAGTGGTAAAAAGAATAGAGACGGGATTGAACACCCTGGCTGGCTTTCCTTTCACCCACTAATCAAACAATTCCCTGAAGTACTCGCAGGAGTTTCTCCTCTCCACATTTCTGAGGCGGACGAAGGGGAGAGCCAGATCTGCTCCCCTGGATTCAGTCTGGCTTATTCAGCAGCGTCAGCTCTGCTATTTCAGATCCCTGCAAAAATGAAGGCTCGGAAGGGAAAGCTGAGCCTCCGGGCATCCACCAGACCACAACTACTGCACGCACATCAGAGGCACGGCTGCACTGGAGGAGAGGAGCAGCAGCCTGTCCTTCAGCATCACATGGCTGGCCATGCTCAGCAGCCCAAACCACAGCCCGAAACAGCCCAGCTCAGAGAACGCCCTGGAGCCGGGCACATCCATCGCTAACAAAGGAACGGCTCCTGCACACTCAGTGCATTTACTGCACGTCAGCTGCGCTCCCTTCAAGATGCAGCTGGGGTGAGCAGGCCTGTAGATGAAATGAAGCAGCAGGATCCAAAGTGGATATTGCCAGAACAGAGAAACATCTTAGTCATCCCTCAAAGTTGAAGCAGAAATGGGCTTACAGCCCATTACCAGCCCTTAGAAAGACGGCATTTGTTTTGGTTTACCAGCTGATTCTTCCTGCAGACTGTTTTCCACTGGAGAAGTGCAAATGTCTGCTACACAGAGCTTTACTGAATAGCAATTTAAAAGGAATTCTCCAAACACAAAGGTGAACTTCAACAAGCCTGCCTCCCCGGGAACAGCACACCAACATCATGAACGCGCACAGGGCATGGAAAATGCTGCTGCCACTGTAAGAAAGGGAATAAGAGCAATGTGTTCCTTCCTGTGTCTTCCTGCAAAAACAGTCTCCCTGCCCAATATCCAAAACTGCACAGGCTCCACGAATCTAATTAGCCATGACTCCAAAACGCAGAGCTCTGTCTGCCTAAATGCATAAACATTAAAGTTGTTTTGCTTTTATTAATAAAATCTTGGGACAGGATGAGATACAAATCCTAAGGAGGAAAGTCTAAGAGGTAAGTACCTCCCCCTCCCTGAGTAAAGGGCTGTCTTTGTGTGAATAAACTGGGCAACCTAGATAAACTTTTACTTGTTTATTATAAAAGCACAAATTCACCAAGGTCCTTTCATGTCCTGATGTATGAAATGATTCCAGCTACATATAACTTCACAGAGCCAAAGGGGTGAGGCTATGGTATTTATAGATACATTCAGGGCTAGAATTTTGGTTAGCAGCAACATTTTTATGGCCTCAACATCTAACATACTTTTGGGAAAATGCCCACCTGCATATATAGATCCTGGGAAATTTTCCCTATTAAATACATATTTCAAGTGAACTTGCTCTTTATCTTTTTCCAAACTTGACAGATAAATACTGTGCTTTTCTCTTAGAGATACAGAGACAGAAGGCAAAGAAACTGAGGCCACTTTCATAGCAAGAGGAAAGCCTCTGATCCTATCCTGATGCTTTTAGACATGTTCACTGGTTTTTTTTATTCTCCAAAATAGGGCCTCAGATTTCCTAAGCACATGCCACACATTAAGACATGAAACTCTGTGAACAATTCAAAACACAAAGAGACAGACAGGGCTCCACAAAAAATAGAGGAAGAATGGTTTTCTCTTATTCAGATAGCAAATTAGGAGCTTACAATGGTTTAAAAACCTGTTTTTCCAAACTTCTAACCCAGAGCCCTGCCTAAAGTCTGCTCAGGACTGGATCAATACTCCACTTAAATGACTTGGCACTGGCATCTCTTCTCTCCAGAATTACCTTCCTTTGAAGCAAGCAACAGCAGACATGCAGGCAAGGGATGCTGCTGGATTAACACTGATCCAGAGATCTTATTCATATCCATATACTGTTGTTGTGTATAGCATCATTATGTAAGCCTCTCTTTTTAAAACAAAATGTTTGTCTGGTCAGTCTCTACTATTATCCCACCCGTAAACCATCAGGCTGAAATTCCACCCACTTTAATCATAAGTTTACAGGCTTAAGGGTGGAATAGTAGTAAAAATGACAAGATGAAGAATTTCTATTTGCTTTATAAACATGAAAATTCTACCCATTTTTATCAACAGGATTTCAGAAGCCGCCACAATAAGGCCACCGAACAGGCTCCCCTGGGAATGGGCACAGCCCCAAGGC
>VYZR01011640.1:0-16755 GCA_013400675.1 Oxylabes madagascariensis | reverse complement strand
ACTCGGAGCTCTGGGCTGGGGACTGGTNTCAGAGCTCTGGGCTGGGGACTGGATGGGCGTCGGGCACAGATTGGACTCGATGATCCTGGAGGGATTTTCCAAGCACACAGTGAAGCTGCTGGTGTGGAAAACCAGGGGAATTTCTGCCTCCTTCAGCAGTTCCCCCATGGAAACCTCATGGAAAAACATTCTGTGTGTTTTCTGTGCACTGTTTCAGTCCAGTGACACATTTGTTCCAAACCCCCTGACTTTTCCTGCCTGGAAATTCCCCTGCTGGCATTTCCTCGTCCTGCTCCAACTGGTGGGCATCTTTCAAACTGGGAATGGCCAAAACTGGATGAGGGGAGATAATATGGAAAAACAAACTTTCATCTCCTCAAAGCCATGAAACAACAGCTGCTGAGAGAGGAAATCCTTCAGAAAGTGTTGAAAACCAAGTCTGAAGATTTCCACCTGCAAATTCAAGGTGGGAAACACCCTGGGCAAATCTGCAGCATGTCTGAAATTACAAATTCCCAGCACATCTCGGAACCACTCGGATCCTGCCCTCTGCCTCCAGCTCCAACCCTGGCATACACAGATCCCTCTCCTTGAGAGCTTTGTGAGGCTCTTCAGTGCCTAAAATCCCATTTTCCTGCTCCCAGCAGTCCAAAGGTTACACCCGAGGCCACAGGTTGGACTTTCCAACTGCATTTCCCTGGACCTCCTCACCTTTCCCAACCAATCAGGCTCCGAAGGGTTCAGCTGTCACGGGCTGTTGGAAAATGTGTCAATCACAGGGAATGAGCCAGCAGGTGAGTCTGGAACAGCACCGGAGACAGGGAATGTCCTGGGATTGGAAGGACACACAGGAAACGCTGAGTGCCCACAGGAGCCAGAGAGGAAAGCTCTGAGTGTTACCTCCAGCTCCTCAAATTCCGAAGGCTACGGATGAACTGCCCTGATTTACTGGATCAATAACTCCCCGAGCAGCTGGGGATGGCAGCAGTGTTCTGTCACTGTCTNATTTTCCTAGTAAAGAGCTGTTATTTCTATTCCCATATCTTTGCCTGAGAGCCCCTTAATTTCAAAATTATAATAATTCAGAGGGAGGGCATTTATGTTTTCCATTTCAAGAGAGGCTCCTGCCTTCCTGAGCAGACACCTGTCTTTCAAATCCAAGACAAGTGCCACCACAGCACAAGTTGAAGGTGAATTTATGGCTCTGGTACTTCCCAAATCCTCTTTTGTCCTCCTTGCTGCTGGCTGCCAGGATCTGGGATACAGCCTGGTCTATGCTGGACAACCAACCATTCCTTTTGTTGGGATACAATTGAATTATTTTGGTCAGAATCCCAGATGATCATCTTCAAAATAAAACCCTGCTGGAGGAGAATGTGTCTTCCACTGTTACACCTGAGATGGGGAAATATTCCTTTATGGTCAGGGTGAAAAAACTCTGGAATAGGCTCCCCAGAGAGGTTGGTGTGTCAAATCTGCCAGAAAACGGCCTTAAAAACGTGTTTTAACCCTTTATCAGCCCTGATGTGCTCAAGGAGTTGGACTAAATGATCATTGTAGGTCCCTTCCAACTGAAATATTCCAGTTTTTCCACACCCCACTGGAATGAAAAGCCTTCCCTAAGCAAACATGAAGAGTCACAATTAACATTAAGGAACCACCACTGGCAGCAGAAATCCATAAAGGGTCCCTGGATGCCACCAGTTTCCCAATAGATAGGAAATCCATAGGAACGGATGGATTGGAAAACAATATGGGTTTTCCTAGGAGAACAGCAGATATTTGAACAGGAATATAATGCCTGATTCACCTTTTTTTTCATATTATAGCCATGCCAAGAAGGATTCTGGAAAATGAAATGCAGAGGAGTCTGGAAAATGAAAGACAGAGAACTCTGGAAAATGAAAGACAGAGAACTCTGGAAAATAAAATGCAGGAAGCTCCCAGAATTACGGAGTTCTAAAGCCCAACCAGCCTCTGTCTGAAGATGAAACAATGGAAAAAGCAGGGAAGATCTAAAAGCTGCTGCAGAGCCTGGTGCCAATTCCAGCTTCTTTGCAAATGCAGTCCCACGAGAGGGAGAAGTTAAAGAGGAATAATTTTAGGCAGCAAATCAGGAAAGGAGGGATGAGGGGAATGATTTGTTTGGAGCTTCAGCCTCTGCACAAGCCCCAAAGTACAGATCTGTGAGACACCAGGTAGAGCTGGGAGGGATTTTTCCAGCAACACTGCCTGGTTTCCATGGCATTCCTCCCAAAATAATATTCCCTGTACCCAGCCAGGCCACCTCAGAGTGGTGGAAATTCCCCAAAATCTGGCGAATTCCGAGCCCAGGTCTGGAGACTCGGTGTACAAATATTCCTTGTGGGATGACTCCAGGTGCCTGAGATCAGCCCCGATCTTGTCCCTGCTCTGCGAATATTCCCGGGAAGCTGCAGGAGGTTCCCACAGCAAATCCAAACACTCATTTGCAGCTTTCTACTCCTTAAAATGAGCTTGTAAAAGGAGGAGAAACGATTTTTTACATGGACAGAAAGTGCTAGGAGAGGAACGGTTGGAAATTAAGAGAGGAGCTGTTTAAATTGGATATTGGGAAGGAATACTTGGCTGTGAGGGTGGGGAGGCCCTGGAATAGAATTCCCAGGGAAGCTGTGGCTGCCTCTGGATCCCTGAAAGTGTCCAAGTGTTCATTTTATCTAAAACAAGTGTTTTGTCTTCTCTATTTGACAGAGAGGCATTAAAATAGGAAAAGACTTTTAAGATCTTTGAGTCCCATCATTCCCAGCACTGCCAAGGCCGCCTCTGACCCGTGTTCCCAAGTGCCACATCCACACAATTTTTAAATCCCTCCAGGATTTAAAACTTGTGGATTTTCTGGGCATCCCTTTCCATGAAGAAATTTTCCCAATATCCAATTTAAACCTCCCCTGGCCCAGCCTGAGGCCGTTCCCTCTCCTCCTGTCCCTGTTCCCTGGGAGCAAATCCCGGCTCCCACCTTCCTGCAAGTGCTGCCCATGGATTAAACTCCTTTCGATTTCCTGCTCACCTCTCATTTTCCATAGCTCCATCATTGTCCCAGGGAAATTCAGAGCTTATGACATAAAAGACATAAAACATTTCCCACTTTTTGTTCCTTTCCACATTTAATTCTTTTCTCCTGTGAAAAGATTTAACTGAAGAGCTTTTTTTTTTTTTTTTTTTCCCCCCCAATTTATTAAAAAAACCCAAAAATTTTTTTTTTTTTTTTTTTTTGCACCTGTCTTTAAATGCACGGAGGTCAAGCGATCTTTGCTGCCAAGAACTTGCTGACTCCACAGCTCCGAGTGTCTCAGTAAGCAAATTCAGCTGCTTTTGCTTTTCTTGCCTCTTGTTGAGTGGAACTTGGAGATTTTCAGGGTAGCACCACCACAATAGCGAAGGGGAAAAAAAAATTCCTTTGAAAAGAAGTGGCTTGATCAGCT
Source organism: Oxylabes madagascariensis (assembly GCA_013400675.1). Lineage (NCBI taxonomy): Eukaryota > Metazoa > Chordata > Aves > Passeriformes > Timaliidae > Oxylabes > Oxylabes madagascariensis. The sequence goes on along the minus strand of VYZR01011640.1, from coordinate 13,294 downwards.
CCTTCTGCCTTTCCCGGGATGATGAAAGAGGAATCGTTGTTTTGGAGACACAAAGCTCACCGTTCTTACAAAGGGAGTGGCCTCAGGGAGGCTCATCTTGGCTGAGGGTGAAAAGGTGCTGGAAAATGTGGGGTTGGGTTAAAATATCATCTAATGACCCTTCCGAGGCTCCCATTAAAGAATGCCGGGATAATTTGGGGTGGAAAGGACCTTAAACTCATCCCATTCCATGTCAGGGACACCTCCCACTGTCCCAGGCTGCTCCAAGCCCCAGTGTCCAACCTGGTCTTGGACACTTCCAGGGATCCAGGGGCAGCCACTGGGAATTCCATCCCAGTCCCTCCCCACCCTCCCAGCCAGGAATTTCTTCCCAATATCCAATCTAAATCCAGCCTTTTCCAGCCTAAAGCCATTCCCTGTGTCCTGTCCCTCCATCCCTTGTCCCCAGTCCCTCTCCAGCTCTCCTGGAGCCCCTTTAGGTACCCCCAGCTCTCCTTGGATCCTTCTCCTCTCCAGGTGAACATTCCCAGCTCTCCCAGCCTGGCTCCAAATTCCACTTTTTTTCCTGAGCCAGTCCTGGATTTCATCCTTTCTCATGGCTACTATTCCTCCCTGAGGAGTGGCTGTAATTTTGGGAATGCCATTCTCTCGTTTTGTGCATGGATTGTAAAGAAAATCTCCCTGAAAGGTACAGGGAAACCATATAAATTTCCAGAGCCGTAATTTAGGGAATTATCCAGCATCCTTGGGCAGTGGGAGGAATGCAAATTGTGTTTGTTGCGGTTCCTATGCATTAGGACAAACCTGGGTGTGATTACTGGGAAATAATTCTCGCAGAGGGGAGCAAATCCAGCTTTAACTTAAAAACAGGATAAAAAAAATATCCCAAATCCAAACCTTCCCATGACTACAGAAGGAATTTTTCTCTTTATATCTTGTTTTTTTTCTCTCCTCACCCCCTCTCAGTTCACGGGACTCCTCCTTCCTGGCCCATTTCAGGGAGGAAGAAGGGAGAAATTCCTCTCACTGGTATTAACTCTGTTCCATAATTTGGGAGTCACTGGGAAACCCTGGAATTTCAGACATGGGTTGTTTCCTACAGGAATTCCTTACTGGAGAAGGGCTGGGACACTTCCCACTTTCCAGGGTGCTCTGAGCTCTCCCCAGCTTGGCATTGAATTATCCAGAGATGGGACATCCACGGTTTCTCCTGGAAATCTGGGCTCTCAGAGATGTATTATTAATTCCTGAAGGAGCTGAGATTCCCTGAAATACTGTGAAATAATTCCTTGAGTAGGAATTAAAAACCTAAATTTAGGTGCAGAATGGAAAAAAGATTAAGAAATACACCTTTGACTTAAATTCCTTTGGTTTTGGGGGAGCCGGAAAACCCCAAAGCCGCTCATAGAATTTTAAATTAAATTATCACACAAGGAAACATTTCTATAATTCCATGTGTGAATCCCACCTTTGTCCTGGTAGGAGGGTGTCAGAAACAGGTTTGGATTATTGAATTTTTCCATCTTTTTGTTTTTTTTTGGGTGGAAAAAAAAAAATTGGGAACGATCAACTTGTCATGTTGGAGGTTCAATTGTCTTCCCATGCCATGAGGAGCAGAATTGTAGGAAATGCCTCAATAGTGATGCACTTGGAAGGAGCAGAATTTAGGAAACTTAGGGAAAGTAAAGCTGGGAAAAATGGAGAAGAGCCTCGATTCCTCTGTTCCTTCAGCTCCTTCCTGCCCTCTGCCCAGGGAGGACCTTTCCCTGCAGGCCGCATTCCCAAGCTCCCATTTTGGGCTTCTTTCCCAGATATTTGTGCTGGATCAGCATTGAGTTGATCAATCCCACATCCAGTCAGTGATTCCCTGCAATTCCCCTGCTTAAAAGGAACGATGGCTTAGGAAAAAAAACAAAAACACCCAAGGCGGACTTTTCAAACCAAGCTCCGTTTGGATGTTGCTCAAAGGAAAAATCCCAAAGATTTGCTTTCATAAAATTTCAACAAGTTTCTATTTGCTGATAGAATTGGCTGTCCCACGTGCCTTTGTTTCAATCCCGTTCTTTCACTTCTTTCCCAATACTGGGAATTTATTTAGGGTTATGTTGGTGTAGTATAAAGGGTGTTGAGGGCGTTGATTTTTCCAGCTCCTGATCCTGAGCTGAGGAGGATTCGCTTAAGAGGGAATCTCAAAGCAAGGGAGCAGAGGGAAGAGTGGGATTTTCCGCCTGTTTGTGGATTCCTGGGATTATTACCCAAAACCGAATGGGGATGGGATGGGTCAGGCTGGAAAGGACCACAAGGGGTACCTGACCCCACTTCCCTGCTCCAGCACAAGTGCAAACTTGGGGAATATCCTCATCTCTGGAAGTGTCCCCATCCCTGGAGGGATTTCAAAGCCGTCTGGAGGTGGCACTTGGGGACAGGGACCCGTGGTGGCCTCGGTAGCTGGGGAAACAGTTGGACTCAATCTTAGAGGGCTTTTCCAATCCTGATAATTCTATGATTGGATTCTGTGATTCTGTGCATTTGGGGACAAAGGGATAATGGATTTAGAATAAGGGATGATGGATTTAGAGTTGGGCAAGACTGGGGGGGTTTCCTGGGGGAAATCTCCCTGTGGTCCTGTCATGGGTGGAGAGGGAGCTCCAAAGGTTTTTAGGGAAGATCCCATCGAGGCAGGAGCTGCAGAGAGGATCCTTTTGCTCCCTGAACTCCTTGGGGTCACCTGGGCTTGGCTGGATCCATTCCCAGTCAATGGTTTAAGTTTTGCCACTTCATCCCACGGGTTTTAAGGACGGAAAATCAGATCCATTTATATAAACATGAATTATTTATCACGACAAATGATTAGACGAGAGTTCCTAATTGGAATTATTGAGTGCACAGTCCTATACAGTGCAATGTAATAAAACAACTCTATTCAAGCAATTTTATTGAAGGCAGCAAAAAGAAACAATTATTAAGTCGAGATTGATAAAACTCACCCACACCAAGGGCAATAACCTGGAGGAGAATCCTTGGAGAGTGTCCCCTTCCCAAAGGAGGAATCCCCACACATTCCATGAAGGAATATGACAGGAGAACCTCCACTAATCATGGTTTTCAACTTCGGGGTTGCTGAGCCAGACTGGTTTTACCCCAATTCCACACCAAACCCAGCTCATGTTGCCCCTCTCTTCCCACCACCAACTCTCTAAACAGGGCATTGTCCGAGCTCCTGGACCACATTCCAGGGAAAGCATCCTGCTCCAGGCTCCTGATGCCCAATTAACAAGGGGATGAGTTTTGAGGACAAACTGAGCCATCAGCAGCAGCTCCCAAGCTGAGATTTGCTCATTCCCATGGAAAATCCCATCAGTTTGGCCAAACCCCCTCCTTGCCTTTCAGCGGGAAGATTTATCCCAGCTAAAAGTGGCCACTTTCGTTGGACTTAAAGCTCTTCCCAACCAGCAGGAGCTAAATCAAACATTTGGGATGAGCTGATAGGGGATTATCCCTGGGGAGTCTCGCGCCGGCTTTGGGAAACTGGTTTAAAAATTGCGTCTTAAATTAAAGCAGCAGCACTTCGTAAATTGAGAAGCTCGGGATGGTGGGATGGGGAGGGATCAGGCACTGGGTGATGCATGAACAGAATATTTTAGGGAGAGATGAAATCCTTGGGAAAGACGTCTCCCTCTTGTCTGAGGACATTCAGGGAATCTCAGCAGTTTTTTTAGGGATGTTTTGAGGTTAATTTCCATCTCTCCCACCTTGGAAGATTCAAGGTGCCCAATAAATGATGAACTTTCAACTGATACCATTTTCAGGTGCATTTTTTGGTGCTTGAAATCATTTTGAAGGAAGAATTTGAGCAGATAAACCCCATTGTGCTCATCCTCAAGCAATGTTTCCATTTAATGGCTATGTCAAATGAATTCTGGGAAACGTTTCCAATTAATAAGTGATGTCCATGCTCCCATATTACCCTGCCATGGAGAATTTAGGAATATTTGGGCAATTTACTCCTATTCTTCCCAGTCACCATTAGCATATTAAGCTGCTCATATTTCAAACCTTCTGAAGTTTTTATCATGGAGCACGGGAATTCTTTCCCTAAAAAAAAAAAAAAAAAAAGGAAGAAAAAAAAAAGAAAAAAAAAGGGAAGATGATACTGGGTTTGAAGAGAGCTGAATTTGCAATTAAGGAATGAATATTTGAAAGTCTTGCATTAGGAAACGGCAGCTTTAAATCAGAGACATAGAATTCCTTTAAAAAATGTTGGAAAATGATTCTTGTTTAGAAGGGGCTGATCTGAGTGATGGGTCTTTATTAATTAAAATAAAAGATTTCTTGATGTTAATAGGCGGAAATAATTAGTCTCAAGACAGTAGTGTGGGGAGAAAGATGCTGTTGTTCCTCCAAAATTCACAATGATTTTCCAAGAAATGATGGAAACATGATCTGAACATATAATCATGGAATAAAATCATCATGGAATGGTTTGGGTTGGAAAGATCATCCCATTCCATCCCATTCCCTGGGCAAGGACACCTCCCTCTATCCCAGGTTGCTTTGATCCCTGTCCAAGCTTGGATTAATCTGGAATACCCAAATTAATTCTTCCCCCACCAGCTCTTTTGGGTTCAAAGACTTCTGGCTTCAGAATTTGCAGTGATCCTTGTTGGAATTCTCCTTGGGAGCTCTGCAAACTAAAGAAGCCTCTGGAGCAGGGGATTTTCCTCTTTCTATTCAGGACAAGAGGAAACAGCCTCAGGTTGTGCCAGGGGAGGTTTAGATTGGATATTAGGAAAAATTCCTTCGTGGAAAGGGTTGTCCAGTCCTGGAAAAGGCTGCCAGGGCCAGAGGGAGTCCCCATCCCTGGAAAGGTGGATGTGACACTTGAGTACATGGTTTAGTGGCAGTGTTGAGTTAATGGTAGGACTTGGTCTTGGAGGTCTTTTCCAGCCTCAGCCATTCCATGATTTCCATGATAAATCATTGGAAAAATTGAGGGAGATAAATGTGACTCCCCACTACTTCCAATTCCTGCTTTTCCAGCACTATTCCTGCTGCAGTAGAGGGACAGGAGCTGTCCTTTTCCCAAAAATGAAGGTAATTTAAGCTGCAGAGGTCACACAGCACCGAGGAGCTTCCCCAGACCTTTTCCTAGAGAGGAAAGGGAATGGGAACAGAGTGAGGGCACAACGGGATTCTGGCTCCAGCCTGCTTCCACTTCTCCTCAGGAATATCCCAGCCAGGGACAGAAAAAAGGGATGGGAAGAACAAGGCTGAAGGATTCCAGAGGAGCTGCAAAGTTCTATCGAAATTGTTTGAATCCATTTCTTGGAAATCCTCCCCAAAAACACCATGGAAAGTGTTAACAAATAATAATAATCATTGGAAAGGGAAAAAAGTAATGGAGCAAAGTGGGTTTTGCTTCTTTTTCAGGACACGTTGACAAAAGCTTGGTGGGACAGCGAAGGGATTGGAGCTCTCTGGGACAACTTGTGGGAAGTGAGGCTTGAATTTCAGCAAAACCGGAAAAATCTGTGGGATTCTAGGGTTTTCCTGGTTCAGTATCAGGACAAAACTTAATGGAGGTTGTTAAAAATTGAAAGGAAGCGAGTCAGGGTAGGATAGGGCTGGGAGAGGAACCTTGAGGGCCAAACTCTCCCAATATCTGAAATCAAACCTGCAGCTTCACTGGGAGCCCCAGGGGATGGCTGTTAAAAGGATCCTGCCCGAATAGAAAGGGGTGGGAAGAGCAGGAAAATGGGAAAGGTTGAGGAAAGCAAAGCTCTGGTGGGACGAGCAGCTGGAAGAACCTTTGTTCTCCCACGGGGTGCGAGGGGAGAGTTTCCCTCAACAGAATCCAGCCCTGGTGTCCGAGCACAGGGAAATTCCATGGGAATGAAAAGCAAGAAGCGCTGGGAGGAAAAAAAATCTCTTTTCTGCAGTTCATCCTCAGCCACTGGAACCAAAATACAGCTAAAGCCAAGATCAGCGTTACCTAATGATGGCTAATTAAAAAAAATTCCAATTCTCCTGATTAAAGGGCGAAAGGGAATCCCCTTTCATGGCATTGAAACCAATCTCCACCTTTTAGGATTAGCGGGAAACTCATTGTCAGCAGCAGATTATTTCACCTCTTCGTGGTGTTTCACCTCCTCCCTTCTCCAGGGAGTTCTTCTCTCCTAAAATTTCTCCAAGGAACCAGGCTCTGTCCCAATCTTGGAATTTCCCTGCTCCTGCCTGCAAATGATCCTTGGGATAATTGAGGTGGATCCCCAGTGGATGGGAATTATCCCTGGGCTGTGGGGATCTCTGTTGGAGATCCAGGATCTGTGGTGTCGTGTTTTGGTGTTGAAGTCACATCGGGAATCTGCTCCTTGGGATATTTCCCAGGATTATTCAGTTCGTAGGTGAGCAGGAGGACTTGGAAAATGTGAGTTTAATGTTAATTTAATTTGATTTGATTGTGCAGATTGAGGAGCAAAGTGTGCAGGTCCAAGTGTAATCACAGTTTGATATCAACTTCTTGGTTATTAATTTATTAAATTTTGGATTCACTTTATTGGTAGATTTTATCCATGATATCCTCAAACCCCCACAATTCCTGATCATTTGTTACCATCCAGCAAGCCTTTTAAAAGGGAGGAATATTTCTCTCCAATTTTAACCCCATTTTTCTTCATCCTGTTGTGGTGCTAACAAGGAGACAAATTATTCCTGCACTGTGCAAAGACAAAGAGATGAAGAAATTAAATATTACAAAAACTCATTTGAAAATAAATTTGATTTTTTTTAGCTCACTTTGATGAAAAAGGTGGCTTTTAATATTTGTCTAAACTGTTTGCACCTGGACACAGATTTTAATTACAAGGAAATTTGGAATTGGTGTTGGGACTAGGTTGGATTTGATCTTTAAGGTCTTTTTCAACCTTAATTATTCTGTGATTCTTTGAATTACACCACAAATAAGGAATTTAATTCATTTACTAAAATTGTATCCTGGTGTTCTACAAATTTATATCCCTGCTCAGGATGGGGTCATACGGATATTTAATCATGGCAAATTTCCTGGAAAAATGCTGAATCCGAAGCTTTACCTTTCAGGAGAAGATTTTTCAGCGCAGGTCACGAAGAAAAGAAAGATTTTCACCTCCATTTGAACTCTAGGTTTGGGTTTTTTCCCAATTATTTTAAGTTTTCAGGACGTGTGGATCAATAAAGCTGATTTGCAGGTAGTCCGAAACTTCTTTGTCCACAGCTTCCAAAGAGCTTTCTCCTAGTGGGAAAATCGGTGGTGACAAAGGACAACAGGATGATGTTGAACGAGCTACAGAGGGGAGGATCATTAATTAATTTACAAGATGTGTCTTCCCCTATGTAAATGTCCTTTCTTTTTATTATTCTCTCTGTAATTCCCAATTTTTTTTTGGCTTTTGAGAGGAAATGGTGACCCACGAGTTACAAACGGTTTACAGGAAAAAGGGATGAAAATGCCACAGAAAATTTGGATTGTGCCACTAAGTGACACCATGAAAGAGTGGGACATGCAAAGGTAACACAGTTTTAATTAAATTAAGAAGGAATTAATATTTCCCAAGGTCATCTCCTGCTGCCTGGAGCATATTTGAAGCCTTGGGAGTGAAGCAGGAGGAAAAGCAGAGGAGGGAAAACCAAGGGGACAAAATTGGCCTCTTTTTCCAGGCCTTTCCAGCCCCTTCCAGGTCCTTCCAAGCCAATCTCTCCGTAATTCCTACATCAAGGGAAGACAAGGTTTAGGAGAGACAGGAATTATAAAGAAACCAGGTCCATAAAAACCTTAAATTTCCTTGTTTATATTCCTCATATGCATCTGGATCCATGGGATGTTTTTTCCCGGTTCCTTTCCATTTTTATCTCCATAACGGATTCAGACACCACTTGTGGCAGGAATTGGAAAAGGACACCCAGGGCCACGGAATTTTGTCTCCAGTGCTTTCAGGTGAGCTGGGAATGGACATCACATCCAGAAAGATCCTCAGAACGTCCTTTCCAAACCCCACGGGCTGCAAACCCCGGTGCTCTGGAAGGGACGAGACTTTCCAAAGTCTTTCCAAAGTCCTTTCCCACCTTCCTGCCTCCCAGACTCCGCAAAATAAGGAGAAAGAGCCAGGGGAACATTGAAACAGGTTTTTCTTGGAGGAGACATCCCTCCCCATCATCTGTTCCTGTATCCCACATAAGCCAAGGTGACCAATCCCGTTTGGCATTCCAGAGGTAAAATTTGGGCCAAATGAATTGGAGTCCTTGCAAGGTCTTTGTAGGAGAAACATTTGGAATTGTGTTTAAAGATTCGCCCCCTTTTCCCATTTTTTTCCTTGCAATTTGTCCAATCCTTGCTTTTCAGGCAGAATCTGCACATTTTATGTTATTAATTTTAGTTATATCAATGAATATACCCATCACACATATTAAAAATAAAGCATTAATTCTTAATTAATTCTTTTAGCAGCATAAAATCTGTTCAGCATAATTTGGCAGGATTTCTGACAGGAATTTCTCCTGTAATTGTGTGAGTTCTGCCTGATATTCCCTGATGGAATTGTAACTGCTGAATAATGTGCCTTAAAAAAAAAAAAAAAATCCAGCATTTCCCATGGTCTAGTCCATCAAATTGTATCGGAAAGGAAAATGCCAGGAGCAGTGACCAAAAATTTCCATCTGGACATGAACAATGTCATGGTCACGTCTTGAGTGCTTGGCCAGGGTTTTCCAGATCAAAATATGGATGTCAGGAAAAAAATTCCAGAGATTTGATCTGAAAGAAATGGAACACAACAACTCAGAATAGAATATGAAAGTCTTTTAACATTATTTTAGGGATTAAGGTGTTTGTGGAGAAAATGGATTTGAGGAAGCTCAGGAGCTCCTGGTCCTTGAGGACGCAGCAGTTATGGATTCATGAATTTCAGGTGCATCCATAAAAATGTATTTAAAAAAATTATTCTGGGACCTGAAGCATGCTGGACACTGCAATTGGATATGTTTGTGTCCTAAAACATTTCAGGATGCACCAAAACTCGATGGATGCCCTCAATGCACCAGTGCTTTTCCAAGGGGAACGTGCATTCCGTTGTCTCTGGGATCCATCAGAGCAGCAGATGGAGAGCAGAGCCCTGGAGGAAGGAGTTCGTCCAGAAAATTCCTGTTTCCCTCATTGCCATCCCAAAGAATCTCAGATTTTGGATGCTCCTCTAACCTATCCCACCTTGAATGGTCCTTGTGTGTCCCTTCCATCTCCAGGATATTCTGCGGAGATTCTACCACGGGGAGCAACAACTTCCTGGTGAAGTTCATGGAAAATTTACTGGAGGTCTTTTTTTTTGTTTGTTTTGTTTTTTAATTCACTGTTGGTATCTCACCAAGGGATAATGGAATCCTGGAATGGTTTGGGATGGAAGGGACCTTAAATCCCTGCCATGGGCAGGGACACCTCCCACCGTCCCAGGCTGCTCCAACCTGGCCTTGGGCACTGCTAGGGATCCAGGGGCAGCCACAGCTGCTCTGGGAATTCCAGCCCAGCCAGGAATTCCCAATCTCCCATCTATCCCTGCCCTCTGGCAGTGGAAGCCATTCCCTGTGTCCTGTCCCTCCATCCCTTGTCCCCAGTCCCTCTCCAGCTCTCCTGGAGCCCCTTCAGGCCCTGCAAGGGGCTCTGAGCTCTCCCTGGAGCCTTCTCTTCTCCAGCTGAACATTCCAAGTTTTTCTCCCTCTTTCTTGTCTGTCCCTTTACATCCAAGGGCATTTTTTATAATATTATTGAAAGATTCCTGGAAGGCGCAAATTTTCCAGGTGGATCAAATCCAAAGCCATCAACACCTCGTTTTTTCCCCAGGATAAAAGAAGCCTGTTGGAGTTGACTCCAGATTCAGACACAATCCGTTTTCAACAATATCCCTGTCATATTCTTTTCATTTTCCTGGATAATTCCCTGTCAGGAGGATCAGGGAGCAGCTTCCAGGAGAAAGCAGAGCTTTGATGAGATCCTTCCTGTTTAATGTCGGTTTTATCCGAAATGGATCCTGCCTGGAACGGGGACTTTGGGAAAGCACACTCTGGGATTTGTCAAACTGGAGAATCCCCGTGGAGAAACACCCAGAAAATTTCCCAGGAATCACCGAAATCATTATTTGTTCATGGTTTTAAATCTATTTTCTGTGAGAAATCAGGGAAGAGTCAATTTTGGGACACGCTAAGGGGAAATTTTACTTTGTGGTGGCATTGACAGAATTCCTGAGGCCAAGGAGCTGTGCCCTATCCTTGATAAGCAGCATCCCAACCCTGGGATGATTGATGGATGATTGATGGATGTGTCACGGGATCAGCTGGTGCCCAGAAGGAAAGAGAGCTGCCAAAGTCTAGTTTTGGGAAAAGAATTAAGAATTTTCTCTGCACTTTAATTTTTTGTTGTTGTTGTTGTTGTTGTTGTGGTGACAATTCGAAATCCAGCTGTAAAAATCCAATTTAAAGGAATGTTGGTGTTGGAATTGCAGCTGATCCCATCTCGTGGTGTTTTCCTCTCCATGCCCACAGCTCAGGAATAGTGGGATTTTAATCAACAAAAGTTGGGCTGAGTATCAACATTTGGGATTCTCAATTCCAGGGCCCGGAGAGTTCAGCTTTGCTGGGGGATGGGGCCGAGTGGTTCCAGCCTTGTGCAAAGGTTGATTCCTCCAATTAGGGAAGATTGGCAGCTGGAATTAGACGGAAAAAGAGGATTTTTTTCCTCCACAAATTTAGTGAACACTGGAATTGAAAGCTGTGACTCAGCCCCCAGATCCCTTAATTTGGATAACAAACTCTAGAGTGGTTGTAAAAGAATACTTGGGTTCTTTGCTTCCGTATTTTCAAATTTTCCCCTTAAATAAAACTTGGATGTTTGAAGCAGAATTGAAATTAAATTCTAATTCTAAATTAAATTAATTCAATCCAATTAATTAAAAAAATTCAATAAAATTAATTCTAAATTAAAACCTTTTTATTTTGTAATAAACCCAGAAATCCATGGAATTTTCAAAGGTGTGACTGAAGACCAGAGACAGAACTTTATAATTTCCTTATTTTCCAGTTTTAGTTGTGCTCAGCGTGGCACAAATTCCTCTTCCTGATTGTTTCTTTTTTCTGAGCAGAGCAAACCCAATTTTGCTCCTTTAGGCCGAGCTTGGTTTTACTCCAAGCATTTTTTAATAATGTAAATAATGGGAATTACAAAATGTGGCTTCCCATCCTTGAGGGGAAGGGAACACCCAGGATTTGTAGAGGTTTGGGTTGAGAGGAACGACAAAAGCCGGGGGATCTGCAAAAGATTCCAGAGTTTGTTGTGGGAATCGGTGTTGGATTGTCCCTGATCTCCTGGGATGAGCCCATGGAAATGGGGTTTGGATAAAGGGTGGGATGAAAGGGGAGAGAGAAGGGAGAATGGGATAAAGGGAGATCTCCAGGGCTGGCTCCAGCGCTGATCCGGCTGAGGGGGTGTGCAGGGTCCTGGGGCTCCTCCCGGGATTTGGGGGCACCTTTTTAGGGATGAGTTTTCCATATCCTGGAGGAAAAATGAGTTCTTGGCTCAGTCTGTTCCTCCAGACCTTCCTGGGGATGGGTCGGAGGCTCTGGGCTCTGGGATGGTCTCGATCTCCCTCCAGTCCGTGGGCACTTCCCGGCCTCATTCCTGTCCCAGAGCCAGGGATGGCATTCCCAGAAAATTCCCAGCTCCACATGGCCCCTTCTCCAGCCGCATCCTGTTTTTCCCACTGAGTATTCCCAACAATCCTCGGATGGCTCCGTCCAGCTGTGGTTGTTTGGGACACACATCCCAACACACCAGGACAGAATTCCTGGGATTCTGGGGTCCTACACCCAAATAAATACTCATCTGGAGTTTGATGAGGGTTGTGCTCTGGAATTACATTTCCAGATAATTTCAATGGAATTCATGGGAATAGTTTATTCCTTTCCAGCTTTCCCTCACCTTCAAACACACCTGCTGCAAAAAAATTCCTTTGAGGTTCAGGAAAAGAAGGTTCTCTCTATTTCCACGTTATCTGGATTTTCATCCGGGCTTCATTTGTAGTTTTTTTAACAGGAATAAAAAATATTCCAAGGCTTTCAAGCCCCTATTTCAAGGCTTTCTGCTTCCCAGGTTTCTTATTTTCCAAACCACAAAAGAGCTAGGGAGACTCGGGCTGGGTTTCAAAGCTTTTTGCTGAAACCATTTGCATTGGCATCAAATTTAATTCATTGAGCTAAGCTCAAAACCTCCTCAAATCAACTCCTCTCCTGTCTGCAGTGTCCTAATTAATAAAGCTGCTGCCTATTAAAAGAAATCCATTTATCTGAAGGAAGAGAATTACAGTCTTGGCATATTTTTCCCTCAAAATCAATTTGCATTCACTGGTCCTCGGGATAAAGCAACTGTACTTTTAAAGCTCTGGCAGCAGACGACTTCCAATGGAAAATTCTTTCGGAAACATTTTACTCTGACAGCTTTATTAGGCCATGAATAGAGACTTGAGGCTGGGTTTAAAGTATTGATGGGCTTTAAGCTGCTGCGTGAGCAGAGGCTGCTGAAAGCAATTCCACGAGTCAGCCCCAATATCCCGGAGTTTACAGATTTACTGGAAGTAACTTCTGCCTCCTCTCCATTTTAGGTCTTTTCCACCTGTAGGAAGCTTCTGCTCCTTCAGGGGGACAAAGAATTCAGGATTGAAAGTTAGGAAGTGAAACGTGGTGGGGAAAAGCTTCAAACCAAAATTCAAATATTCCTCGTTCATCCTCATTTTCCATGCAGGGTCTGGGATGATCCATGATTTGTTCACCAAAAAGTGATGTAGGAAATGCTCCTGGTTCTTGTACTGGTGGTAGTGGCTGGAATGCCAAGGAATCATGGAATGGTTTGGGTTGGAAGGGATCTTAAATCCCATCCCGTTCCACCCCGGCCATGGGCAGGGACACCTTCCATGATTCCAAGTGGCTCCAAGCCTTGTCCAACCCGGCCTTGGACACTTCCAGGGATCCAGGAGCAGCCACAGCTTCTCAGGAAAACCTGTGCCACTCTCCCAGCCAGGAATTTCTCCCAAATATCTGATTTACATCTCCCCTCCTTCATTTTAGGGTGATTCCCTGTGTCCTATCCCTCCATATCCTTGTGAAAATTCCTTCTCCACATGACATCCAGCAGATGGAAAGTGGAGGGAGAGCCCAATGTCCCTCCTTGAGGGATTTCTGCAAAGAACAAGTGACAGGATGGAGGAAGTGGCATCAGAGAACC